>CAUYON010119320.1:0-10563 GCA_963573935.1 Arctocebus calabarensis
AATTACTGACCTGCAGCTGATGTGTTTTTTTATAGGCTGTGGACCCACCTCCAGGTGGAGGAGGATGGGCAGGCTGGGGCTCCTGGGGCAAGTCTCTGCTCTCCTCTGCATCTGCCACAGTAGGTAAGCGCTACCCTCTGCTCTGGGACAGACAGAGTCTAGAGGCTGAATAAGATGGGACATTTTGCACCTTATACCGGTGGGGTTTAACATTGGCACATAAGCAAACCATTTTTAGTGCTTACTGTTCTAAGTGCTTCATTCATTCCTCAACTACATTTATTCCTCAGAATAACCCTGTAAGAAGGTACTTGTATTCTCTCCATTTTTCAGATAAGGAAGCTGAATCACAGAAAGACTAAGACTTTGATCAAAGTCAGAAATGTCTGGGTTGGGATGTAGAAACCAGATAGTACGCCTTTAACCACTGTATTATATTGTCTTTTCATATATAAGATTTGGGCTTTTATAACATAATGGGGGCTTGTTTTGTTTTGTTTTGTCAGAGTCTCACTGTTGCCCTGGTGTGCCGTAGCGTCATAGCTCACAGTAACCTCATACTCTTAGGCTCAAGCAGTTCTGTTCTCTCAGCCTCCCAAGTAGCTAGGACTTCAGGTGCTCGCCACAAACGCCAGCTGTTTTTAGAGACAGAGCCTGGCTCTAGCTCGGGCTGGTCTTGAACTCCTGAACTCAGGCAATCCACCCGCTTCAGCCTCCCAGACTGCTAGGATTACAGGTGCGAGCCTCTATGCCTGGCCTTGATTTTAAATTTTTAAAGAAACTTTCTATATTTGTTCTTATACAAAGAGAAAGTATAATGGACAATGTCTCCATCAGTATTGCTTCGCCAAGATACTCTTCATGTTACCACTTCCTATGTCTACTCTTAATAAAAACTGAAGATGGAACATCAGCATGTCTAAGATAATTTAGCAAATCATCTCATCGTGAAAGTGGAGGGGAAGGACAAGGCAATAGAAGCCCTAGGTAACATAGCTTTCAAGTTATCTACCTTAGTTATTCTCAAGGTACGGTCCTGGCTATGAGGCTCTCGTGATGGGCTAGGTATTGGTCCAATTTCCTGTTACTCCTCACACCAAGAGGGACAGGAAGGCCGTGGGGTCATGCCACCCCAATCAAGGTCAGAAATAGGTCAGACATCTAACCTGATAGAACTTAGACTGCCTGGAAGAAGGAGTAGATCGATTCTCCAAATTTCATCTCTGTCAAATGGGGACAGAGGGTTTCTTAGGAGGGTTCTGGCAAAAAGTAGACTGTGGCCAAATAAATGTTGACCTGTCTGGTGAAAGCCTGGAGAACAGATGTTTCTCTGTTACTAATTGAAGGGGACGGGTATGCCTTGGATACCACATATCCAGATGACAAATATTAACCAAGTTCAAGTAGAAGAATCTGTTTTGTTTTATAAACAGGAGAGTCTCTTCCCAAGGGTGAGGACAAGCACCTGCGGGCATCCTCCTTCAAACAATGTTTGCACTTTTAGTGGCTATAAAGTGGCTCATGCAGCTAGCAGCACTCAGGGGAGACATGTATTCTGAAATAGAAACTCAAAATGGGTACTTGAAAATATTTTTTAATCGGAATAAGTCATGGAAAAGTAAATAATACAGTCACCAAAAGTTATACAGCTCTCATAGTTTCGCTCATAAAACAATAAAGTGTCCTGGATGCTTCCAGTCATAACGATATCCAAACCACTCTGCTTTATAATGAATTTGGTGTTTTGGAAGGTTGTATTATAGGTGGAATATTTACTTTTTCATTATACAGGTAATTTTAAATAAGTTCCTTTCACAGTAAATACAGAAATTGTCTGCCCTGTAGGTCTCAATTTTAGGTGCTTTTCATTCACACTTACAGGTGTACCTGCCAGTTACTGCGCTACCCCTGCTCGGCCAGACCATTCGCTACTGCTTCTTATCAGTCAGAGGCTGTACCCATTTGACTTTTTGGCTTACTAGATCCTCCCAGGGTTTTCCTTTTGTCACCTGACAGCTCGCCATTGAATTTACTATCCAGCATCTTAGGTGTCTTACTGTAATCTGACCTCTGTGTATGGACAACCTTGCTTCCCTCAGTGGAGTGTGTGCCAAGGCCTCCGCCTTTTGTTACCTTGTTCAAATGTAGCCAGTAGAAGGTGCCGGCTTTCCTGCTTACAAAGCAGGATGTGATTTCCATGGCAGATTTCTTTTGGCTTGATCTGAAGTCAGAGCTTATGTTTGCACTTGCTCTTGAAATTTCCCCTTGTCTACAGCACCAAGCAGATGGTAAATGGCATCGCATTACCTTCTTAGTAACGTAAAAGATCTGGTGGTCCTCACCTGGCTCCGTATAGTAACTAATCCAGAAAAACCTAGAGAGAGAACTAACTGCCTGCGGCATGGTCACCATGCCAGTGCCTTGACATTTTACCTCTTTGGGTTGGTGAAGATGTGGTTTCTCTGAGACTGTATGGAATCTGCACATGGTCCCATACAGTATCAGAGTGAAGTTCAGGTATAGGAAATAACCACAAGTTTAGAAGCTCACAACAACATACATTTGACAGTTTCCATGAGTCAGGAGTCCATGTATGGGGTAGCTGTCCAAAATCTCACCAGGTTAAAGTCAAGATGACAGCCAGCTGCATTCTTATCTGAGGCCACCTTTGCCTAAGGCAACACGGCAGCTATGACTGGGCAGATAGGCAGGTGCAGCAGGAGGGGCCCAGAGAGGAGGATGCCTGCTCAGCTGGCACCCCTGCTTTAAAGGAGTCTGTCATCTTTCAAGGTCAGTTACGTTGTTGCAGTCAGTTCCTTGCAACTGTTAAGACTGAGATCCCACCTTCTTCCTGCTTCCTATCCAGGGGTTCCTCCCAGCACCTAGGGCAGGGGTCCTCAAACTACGGCCTGCAGGCCACATGCAGCAGTGTGAATTGTATTTGTTCCTGTTTTGTTTTTTACTTCAAAATAATATATGTGCAGTGTGCATAGGAATTTGTTCATAGTTTTTTTTTAAAGTATAGTCCAGCCCTCCAATGGTCCGAGGGACAGTGAATTGGCCTCCTGTTTAAAAAGTTTGAGGATGCCTGACCTAGGGGCTGCCCTCAATCTCAGAGTCTGGACAGAAATACAAATATAACAGGATTTCATTCGTGTCGTTAGGCTACTCTATCTGGCAGAAAAGAAGGGATTTTCCAGATGTAATTAAGGTTCTTAACTATTTGAATTTGAATGACTCAAATGAGATCATCCTTGGCAGGCCTACACTGATCAGGAGAGCACTTAGAAATTTGAAGTTTGAGAGAGATGATCCTGCTGGCTTTGAAGAAAAACTTGAGGGCAGCCCCTAGGTGCTGGGAGGGACCCATGCCCAGACTCAAAGAGGAAAGGATTATGTAGGGTGTATATAACTGGGGGTGGAAGGGTCACAAGAATTTCAGGGGCCATCTCTCAATATGGTCATATCTTCTGAGAAATGGTTTGTTAGGGTTTTTTCATCATTGTGCCAAATCTTTGTGGGATAGCTTACTATAACCATAGGCTCTATGGGATAGCCTCCTGCCCCTACCGATAAACCCGCAACATGGTATTGTTCTGAATTCTATAGGCAACTGGAACACAATAGTAAATATTTATGTATCTAAACATAGAAAAGGTACAGTACAAATGCAGTATTGTAATCTTATGGGATTACTGTCATATATGTGGTCCATTGTTGTCTGAAATGTTGTTACAAGGTGCTTGACCATACCACCTACCACACTTCTCTTTTCTGTTTGAAATCCTTATCCATTGCATCACCAGTCCCAAAATCTGTGTATTTGTTAATAGCTCTGACTACATGATAGACTTTTGAAAATGAAATGAGTCTTGGAAATTTTCTGTTGGTTGTACCTGCAATGACAAAGGGTACATGAGGAATATCATAAAATGTCTGAAATATTGATGTTTTTTCTAAAAATGCCTTTGGACAAAAGCAGCTACTAACATTGTTGGTCACCACTGATCATCACTACCTCAATGAATGCAATGGAAATACAACCTGTTAATTGCTCCTTAAGCATATTTTGGAGACTTCTGGTTAGGACATGCTGAGAATTTACATGGTGATAATAGCTAAAACAATAGCAATATATACTTTGAAACTAGATAAGCGTCTCTGCAGACCTGTTACAGAACTAAATCACGTAGCGTAGCGTAAGAAGAGGTTGAAGTCATGGGTTGCAAGGCTGGAAATAAACAGCAGTGGTTGGAAATTTGAATCCCAAAAGGTAATAGGGGTCACAAGTATCCCACTCATGGAGAGATGCCATAGCCAGCCTCACAGTCCGAAGCAAAGGTTGGAATGGTCCTCAACCATCTGTGAACACAGGCTTTAAGAAGTTAGAGGTGCCTGCCTGGATGGCTGTCCGTATGGAGCTGGAGTCTTGGGATTGAGAAAGGTAAGCTAGATACAACCGCCATTAGGTACAGGCATAATAATATCAACCCAAGGGCTTTGCAGCATTAACAGTTTATTGTCATTGGGAAAAGAAACTTATTGGAAAACAGATCACTCACAGCAGTAGACAAGCTCTTGAAGGTTTATAAATTGCCTGTGGAAAGTAAAGAAAGAAAATAACCACATGTTCAATTGCAATTGATTTCCACTCAGAAAGCTCATGTTACCCCCAGGGTAATTCCAGTTGCAGACGGGAGTGCAAAACACAGTCCTTAATGAAACACAGAGCTATCAATTGAGCTCTAGAAATAGAAACCAATACTTCTTACAGTTGTTGAAAAACTGCAGTTAGAATAGTCAGAAGTATTTGGAGTTGGCAGGAGAGTAATTGGAGAATAGAAACTTTTGGAAAGTGGTACTCTCTGGGAATGAGCTCTGCACCATGAATTAAAAGACCTGAGGCCAGGTCCTGAATGTTACTAACCTCTCTGAATCACCAGAGACTATCAGTAGCTACACCAGGCACTTAACCTCTCTGAGACTCAGGTTCTTTATATGGAAAGGTGTGGGTTGGGGAACTTGAGAAATTCCAAGGTCCCTTCCAACTTCTAGAATATGATGATCCCATATTGTGTGGCTATGTTAGAAGGAGAAAGATATTTGCCACTATTGTGTTAAGTGGAAAACTACAGAAAATTGATTGACCTTTAACTCCTTTTTATTTTTGTATTTTATCTTTTGCCTCACTGCTTTGACCCTAAGTTTTAGGAAAAATGAGAAAAAGTGACCTACCCAATGCATGTATTAAATCAAACATTTTCCAGCCGGCAATTCTTTTTAGAGAGGCCTTGACCTTGGCATTTGGTTCATCCACATCCACACCATTACATTCTAAGACTCAATCACCTGCCAACAATGCTTTCAACAAATTCATAAAATGCGATATAAATGGTTCTTTTTTCCAAGCAGAAACCAGAGAGGGAAATGTTTTCTCAAAGTAGGAAAATGTAACCACCAAAAAGGAATTTTGATGGTAACAACGTGATGTGAGAACCAGCTACCTACGATTTCCCACAAGCATCTTGTGGACTCGACTTTTTCTTGAGATAAATTCCTAAGCTGCGAGTGACAGACCAGTATTGAAAATGAAACAATACTGCGACCTACGCAAGTAGGCCAAAGAAAAAGCTCTACAGTAGAACGTCGTAATTTATTTCTAGATACTACCAGTGGCCTGAATGTTTCTTTGAAATTCTAGTTTTGACAGTTTTATGAGTCTAAACAAACACCTTCTGCAAGAGTGCCTGAGGTGGGCTGGGGAGTACTCCTTATCCCCATTGTTCCCCTTCCCCATCCTCTCCCAAGTTACACAGTTTTTTCCTTCCATACATTTTAATGAAACTTCTTCTACCAGCTCTGTCAGAAGTAATGACAGTGTTTATTACAAAGAATGGCAAACTTGTCAAACTGGTACTGCAGTGAGAACACCTCACAGTGTAAATCACTATCGGTAGCGCAGAGATTGGTTTTTGAAGGTGACATTACTGATGATGTGGAAATTCTCAAGGATCCTTGATACAAAGATAATAGGATTAACACTTGGAGTTTGTCCACAATCCTGCAGAATCTATGGATGAGGCACAGGGTAGGCAAACACTACCAGTTCAGTAACACCTCTCAGCAATTTCAAACCTAAAGGGATGAGAGCATTTGATTATGGACATGAACCATGATTATGGAAAAGGAAGACTTTTCCAAAAGGAAGGTTGATTAGCTCCTCTTTTTGATACACTATTATTGGCTTTTAGTTGATCCTGGCAACAGCAACCATGTGTATTTCCAAGCAACTGCTCTTCACAATGTTTTTGTAATACCTTGAATTCATTGACTGATAGGTCTGAAACACAGTAAGTATATACAGGGTGGCCATAAAGTTCATGTGCAATTTAAAATAGTTGCATACGAACTTTATGGCCGTGTGTGTGTGTGTGTGTGTGTATCTCCAGGTCAGACAATTAAGTTCATGAATTCATTGTGGAAAAAGTGCTACAGAACTCATTGCTGAATGAAACAACAGTCACCTTTGAAGTATTCCCCTTGAGAAGCTCTGCACCAATACCAGGACCTAGTCCACCCTTCAAAGCAATTTTGGAATTCTTTTTCTGGAATGGCCATCAGAGCTGTCATTGTACGAGGTCTAACAAATAAGTTCATGAATTCATCCTAGGAAAAGTCCTACATGCCTCATTGCTGAATGTCACTATGGTCACTTTAGAAGTAGATGCCCACCACTGTCTGTGTGCCAAGACTTTAACTATATATTGCCAAGTGGGAAAAGCCAGGTCCAGAATACTTACATGTGGGTATATGTGCTTTTCTTTTTTTCCTGTAAGGAGTCAGAAGAAATAAATCACAGTTGTAATCTTCAGAAGGAAGAGGTTGAGGGGAGAAAAAGGGCTACTATAAGCCTTTCAAAAGCTCAAAACACCCCTGCTTTTGGAAGACCCACCTATAGCACAGCAAAACCATTAAAAGGACCCCTATTCCTCATTAAATATCATTTAAATGTATGAAAAACTAAAGAGTTGAATTTATTTGAATGATAGTTGACCAGTTGATCCAGTATTATGTTTTGGATACATTTAAGTAAATATTCATTTCTAATTTCCAATTTTCTTTTCTGTTTCTTAAAGCCAACAGTATTTTTCCAGGTCTTAATTATTGCCATGGGCCCTTATAAACTCACACACCCTATTGCCTTTTATGCCCCTGGAAGCTCTTCAAGCTGAAGGATGCTGGTTCACCTTCTGCTGTCTTTTTCTGTGCTCTTCAAACTTGCTAATATTATAGATACTTCCATTTAAAAAAATTAGCACACAAAAAGGAGCTCAACACCACTAGTCATGGGAGAAATGCAAATGAAAACTACAGTGAGCCTCCACCTCCCACCCATTAGGAAGAGCCCTGTCAAAAAAAAAGCAGAAAACTGTGCTGATGTGGTAGAATTGGAACCTTTGTGTGCTGTTGGTGGACTGAAACATGGTGGAGTCTCTGTAGAGCCGTGTTCTCAACCTTCCTAATGCCACCACCCTTTAATACAGTTCCTAATGTTGTGGAGACTCCCAACCATAAAATTATATTCGTTGCTACTTCATAACTGTAATCTTGCTACTGTCATGTATCATAATGTAAATATCTGATATGGAGGATGTATTTAGGTGACTGCCGTGAAAGGGCCTTTTGACCCCCAAAGGGATTGCGACCCAAAGGTTGAGAACCGCTGTAGAAGATAGTATGGCAGTTCCTCAAAAAACTAAAGATAGGATTGCCATATGATCCACCAATTGCACTTCTGGGTATATATCCAAAAGAATTGAACATAAGATTTCTAAGAGATAACTATATACCCATGATAATAGCAGCATTATTATAAGAGCTGAAACATGGAAGCAGCATAAGTGACCATCCACAGATGAGTGGAGAAGCAAAATGTGCTATATCCATACAATGGAATATTATTCAGCCTCAAAAAGGAAGGAAATTTTGACATGTGCCATAATGTGGACAAAACTTTAGGACATTATGCAAAGTGAAATAAGCCAGTCACAAACAAATGCTACTTCCATGAAGTACTTGGCAGTAGTCAAAATTATAGAGACAGAAAGTAGAATGAAAGTTGCCAGGGGCTGGTGGGAAGAGGGAATGGGAGAATTATTGTTTAATGGGTATTTAGTTCAGTTTTACAAGAGAAGAAGAGTTATGGAGATGGGTTATAGTGATATTTGTAGTGATGATTATATGCTGTATACACTTAAGAATGGTTAAGATGATAAATCTCATATGCATTTTACCACCAAACAATTAGGGGAATCAAAAATTTAACCATCCTGTGTCCAGCTAAACTAAGTTTCATTTATGATGGAGAAATTAAATACTTTAATGACATTCACATGTTGAAGAAATTTGCCATAACTACACCAGCTCTCTAGGATATTCCCAGACCTATCCTCCATAATGACCAGTGCAATCCACCACCACCAAAGTAAACTCACTCAGAAACTTTTGATCAAAGTCCAACTTCCACCAGTGGTGAAAAGATTAAAAATGTCCACTGGACTTTCAAAAAACTCAATACCCAAAATTCTACCAGGCTTATCAATATTTACAATTAATGTGAATGGTTTAAATTGTCCCCTAAAGAGGCACAGGTTGGCTAACTGGATACAAAAACTCAGGCCAGATATCTGCTGCATACAGGAATCTCATTTTACCTTAAAAGATAAATATAGACTCAGGTGAAGGGATGGTTTTCTATATTTCAGGCAAATGGAAATCAGAAAAAAGCAGGTGTTGCAATTTTATTCACAGACACAACAGGCTTTAAACCAACAAAAGTAAGGAAAGGTAAGGATGGTTACTTCTTATTTGTTAAGGGTAACTTTCGACATGATGAGATTTCAATTATTAACATTTATGCACCCAACCAGAATGTGCCTCAATTTTTAAGAGAGACTCTAACAGACATAAGCGACTTGATTTCCTCCAGCACTGTAATAGTAGGAGATTTTAACGCTCCTTCAGCAATGTTGGATAGATCCTCCAATAAGAAGCTAAGCAAAGAAATTTTAGACTTAACTATTCAACAATTGGATTTAACAGACATCTGCAGAACATTTCATCCTAACAAAACTGAAGACACACTATTCTCATGAACCCACAGAACATACTCCAAAATTGATCACATCTTAGGTTACAGGTCTAACTTCAGCAAATTTAAAAGAATGGAAATTATTCCTTGCATCTTCTCAGACCCTCATGGAATAAAAGTTGAACTCAGTAACAAAAGGAATCTGCATCCTCATACAAAAACATGGAAACTAAATAACCTTATGCTGAATGATAGCTGGATCATCGATGAGATTAAGAAGGAAAGTACCAATGTTTTAGAACAAAGTAATAATGAAGACATGAATTATCAGAACCTCTGGGATACCGCAAAGGCAGTCCTAAAAGGGAAATTTATAGCACTGCAAGCCTTCCTCAAGAGAATGGAGAGAGAAGAAGTTAACAACTTAATGGACACCTCAAGCAACTGGAAAAAGAAGAACATTCCAATCCCAAACCCAGCAGAAGAAAAGAAATAACCAAAATTAGAGTAGAATTAAATGAAATTGAAAACAAAAGAATTATACAACAGATCAATAAATTAAAAAGTTGGTTTTTGGAAAAGGTCAATAAAATTGATAAACCTTTGGCTAACCTAACCAGGAAAAAAAGAGTAAAATCTCTAATTTCATCAGTTAGAAATGGTAAAGACGAAATAACAACAGACTCCTCAGAAATTAAAAAAATCCTTAATGAATATTATAAGAAACTCTATTCTCAGAAATATGAAAATCTGAAGGAAATATACCAATACTTGGAAGCAGGCTACCTTCCTAGACTTAGCCAGAATGAAGTGGAAATATTGAACAGGCCGATATCAAGTTCTGAAATAGCATCAACTATACAAAAATCTCCCTAAAAAGAAAAGCCCAGGACCAGATGGCTTCACATCAGAATTGTACCAAACCTTTGAAGAGGAACTAGTACCTATATTATTAAACCTCTTCCAAAATATAGAAAAAGAAGGAATGCTACCCAACACATTCTATGAAGCAAACATCACCTTGATTCCCAAACCAGGAAAAGACCCAATAAGAAAAGAAAATTATAGACCAATATCACTAACGAATATTGATGCAAAAATATTCAACAAGATCCTAGTAAACAGAATCAAGCAACACATCAAACAAATTATACACCATGACCAAGTGGGTTTTATCCCGGGGTCTCAAGGCTGATTCAATATACACAAATCTATAAATATAATTCATCACATAAATAAATTAAAAAACAAAGACCATATGATTCTCTCAATTAGTGCAGAAAAAGCTTTTGATAATATCCAGGATCCTTTCATGATCAGAACACTTAAAAAAAATTGGTATAGAAGGGACATTTCTTAAACTGATAGAGGCCATCTACAGCAAACCCACAGCCAATATCATATTGAATGGAGTTAAATTGAAATCATTTCCATGCAGATCAAGAACCAGGAAAGGTTGCCCATTGTCTCCA
>CAUYON010119321.1:0-11901 GCA_963573935.1 Arctocebus calabarensis
TAGCCTTCATGGCATTTTCCCAGTTATTGTGCTAAGACATCCATATTCTACATTTAGTAAGTTTTTTTTTTTAATTTTTGTTCAACTGAATTAATCAAGGAGTCTTGTCTTTGAGTTCCGAGATTCTCTCTCTTGTTTGATCTGGTCTATTGTTCAAACTTTCAAATGTATTTTGTGATTCTTTCAATAGATTTTTCATTTCCAGAAATTTTTTTTTAAGATATCTATTTCCTTGGTAAATTTCTTATTCATATCCTGAACTGATTTTCTAATTTCTTTTATTGGTTTTCAGATTTCTCTTGTATCTCATTGAACTTCTTTAAAATAAATATTTTAAATTATTTATCTGGCATTTTAAGGCTCTTTTTTGGGGGTAGATGCCATTGCTAAAGAATTATTATGTTCCTTTGGGGGTATCATAACACCTTTCTTTCTTATACTTTCTGTATTACTATGCTAACTTTTTGTATTTGGAGAAATCATTGTTTATTACTTTTGAATTTTCTGTCATTGAAGTGGAACATATTTTTTTTCTTGAGAATGTGACTATGGTGTATATTGAGTAGGGCCATTTGGATTTCCTTTTGAGGTACATTCAGTGGCAAAGTTATTGTATAATTTTCCCAGTTTTAAATAGCCGTAATGTGATGGCTTTCTCAAATGCCTATTACCTCCTGAGCAGCCACGGTGGCATGACTGACGTTGGTAGCAGAGGTCAGAGAAGCTTATCTTGTTCATAAGCACTGTGCAATTTGTCAGCATGTTGTAATGTGCTGTGTGCATTGACCTTCAACTGAGTAGGTGTTAATTGCAGGTGAGAGCCAGCTGCAGTGGTAGCAGTAGGTAGGGTTTACGCTTGACCTTTTTAAAACAAGAGAGGTACTTGGGTGTCCCAAGAGAAGGATTGGGCCATAGAGTGCTCAGTGGCCTGGGTTCTGCCCTCTGTCTTGGAGGCAAGGGGTGAAGCTAAGCAGAGCTGTACCCAGCAAGCCTGCAGTTCCCCAAAGGTGGGAACAAGCACCAGTCCTGACAAGGGCCCAGGAGAGGTCCCCAGGCCCCTGGAAATGCCTAGATTCTTAGGCAACATTTATCTGTGGCTAGAGGCAGAGAAAAATAAATATGAATGATAATAATTGTCTCACCATCCTGGTGAATTTTTGCTCAGAGCAAAATTTAGTTTTCATTTCTTACACCCAAGTGTGATAGAGTAAAATCAATATCCTCAATACTTGTATCATCTGTTTTATCATATCAAGTTTGTGAAGTAAGAATTTCTATCTCTTTTTTATTGATAGTGAAAGTAAGGTTGAAGCAGTTCAAATAACTTGTTTATGATCATTCCACTGATGAGTGGCTGACCTGGGACTTGCACTGGGACAATATGCTCCACAGCTTTTGCTCTCCATCACTATTCTATTATTCCAAAGAATTGACTGGGATGGAAATGTGATCGTCTTTTCCAGGCTTCATGAAACCTTCTGTGCAATATACCAGGTAATTTCACTGGATAATATTTTTAGCAGCTGTGCTTTGAGTACATAGCAATGCAACAGCCTCACAGTGAATCTTTGTAAATGCTATCCCACTTGATCCTTGCATTTGATTCCTACAAGTTAGCCAAAATGTTACAACCACCACCACCCATTACCATTTCACAGATATTGAAACCATAATTTACAACAACGACCAAAGAAAAAGAAGGAAAGGAGGCGGCTGCCTAACTTAAGCAACCAGGACAAGAACCAACATTTTTTGACTCGTACTTCTGTACGCTAACTTCCCTCTGTTTTAAACACAACAAATGTTAAAAAGCAAAAAACCAAAACATGGGATTTTCCTTCCTAGAGCACAGACAGTGATTCAGTGTTTGTGCAATGAAACTGAAAAGGCAAAGAGCTCTGCGTGTCTCAGCGTGCGAATGCCAACAGACTGCTAATGGAAGCTTGTGAGAACGGGTAAATGTCAGACAAGGATCAGCGACTCTTTGAGGATCACTTACCTTTTCAATACAGATCAAAATCTTTGGTACAAACTGCTAATATGCCGCTTATCCCTCAATTCCATCAACAATATCGATGGGGTGGCCTGTCATCCTACCTGCTGGGACTGCAACCCCTACCTTCAATACTGTATCTACGACTGAAGAGTTTTCTTCGGCACTGCATTATTAAAGCATGGTGAATTTTTTCCTTTCTGTTCTTACTTTTCTTTGATTAATGATCTCAACTGATGCCATATTAAGTACCTCAGTTTTCCAGGAGTGGAATTTTATTAATCACCTCTGAAACTTACGTCTCATGATCCCTTAGAACCAATCAGTCATATTCAAGTCTATTCTGTCTTTGAAATGAATGCCCCTTAAATCACACTCTTCTCATTCTTTCCCCATCACCATTTCTGTTGCCCCCTTGGTCCGTGTTTATGTTTTTCTCTTGCCTGACACTGCTCTAACCTTGTTACTAACAGTCTCTCCCACTCCAAATTTTTGTATATGCTCCTACCAGAGTTACTTTTACAAAAGAAAATGTTGATCAGATCTATCCCTTGTTTAAAAGTGTATTCAGTGACCCTTGCCTACTTGTTAAAACTCAGTTCCTTGGCAGGGCCCACAGGCCTTCTCAGTCAGGTTTTGACTTCCTTTACCAGCCTCATCATCTCTCCTTTTTCATCCTCTTATTGTGCTCTAAAAGTACTAAATTTCTTAAGTCCTTGACTGTACAATTTTGTGCCTTTACATAAGCCATTTCTCCTGCCTTCACTTCCGTTACTGCCTTTTTTTTTTTTTTTTTAACCAACTTACCCTTTGAAATAAGCTGAAATATCATCTCCCCCAGGAATCCTTTCCTAACTACTTAGGCACAGTTAGTCAGTCCTGTGTCAGAATTATAATAGCACTTTGGCATGGAACTAGGGGTAGCAGCTGGAGCTTAAGCTATGTTCATGGTGGGATCCAGCTATATCCAGGCAAGTCTGGCAGCCTGGAGGGGAAGATCCATAGCAGTTATTTGTATTAGAAGTTAGGTATCTTGCAAGTGTCAATGTCAGGACCAGACACTGTCCAGATGCAATTTTGTGAAAAGTGATATTGTGTGCCCAGCATTGGTGGATGTTTCTCAGATTCTTACCCTGGCTCACAGCAACCCTGAATGCCTATCTGAATCCTCAGGAATTAAGACTGCAAAAGAAAAAAAAAAAAAAAGGAACTATCTCCTTGACAGCTCTACAGAGGCTCCACTAAAAACAAGAGCACAGATTGTCTGAGCACAGCTGTGAAAAGCTAAAGGCACTATCCTTAGGATTATATAGAAGTAGCTCTGTGAAAGTATAGATTCAATGAGCTAGCTCTAAAAATCTAGATGCTGCCTTAGAAATGCCCATGTGAGGAGCATCCACTGACTTCTCCCATGTGGGGAAGAAATAAGGATGGGCCACATAAACCTTTCCCTGTTGCTCAAGGGCAAGAAAAAGTTTTACCAGCAGGTATCCCTAAAGGGGACTAAAGCAAGAGAAAAACACTGTAGATATGGTCACATGGTGGTTCAAAAAACCATATAGAAGAACCTAAATAAAATACACCTTAGGGGAGACTTCTAGACATTCATTTAACGTGTAATCATGAAGTTCTACTCTGTACACACACCGTACCTGGTGCCAATAGTGTGACAGAGAACAAGACAGGCACCAGAAGGTGAAAGGACATAATAAGTCAGTCCATAAATAAAAGAAAAAGGTCACTTCAAGTGTCAATGAGAGAAATAAAGAAGTAGAGTTTGCTGAAAGCCTGGGGGCAGGATGGTTCTCACCGAGCACACACCACTAGACCTAAGACCTGAAAACCATAAAGGAACCAGCTTTGCAAAGACCCCGGGGAAGAACATTCCAGGTAGAGTGAACAGAAATGACATAAGCCTTAAGACATTAATAATCTCTTGGCATTTCAAATCCCAGAAAAGAAGGTTAAAGTGGAAACACTGTGTGTGAGCAAGTGAAAGAGTGGTAGGAGGCGATTCATGAAGATGAGCAATTGTTGAGTCATGGAGGACCTGTCAGACCATATTTAGGAGTTTGGGATTTATTCTGTGTGTAAAGGGAAGTCATTGAAGGGTTTTAGCGAGGAATTGCCATGATCTAAATTTTGTTTTTTTAGCATCACTGTAGATGCTCTGTAGAACGTGGAATGTGGAGGCAAACAGCAGCAGAAGGGGAAGTGGAGAGATCAGTCTAAAGCCTAATACAGTATCTAAGGCACATGACTGTGGGTGCTCAGATGAAGATGGTGGTGGTGGAAAAAGAAAACAACTTGGCTGACTTGGAACATGTATTTCAGACACAAAAAACAGGATTTGCTGATATGTGGGATATTATGGTGCAGAGAAGAGCACAGGTAGAAACACTCCATGATTTCTGGGTAGAGAGACTATTAAGGAAATGACTAATTACTGAAAACAAAGAGAACTAAGGACTGATGTGTGTGTTGAGAGGGTAACTATTAATTTTGTGGCCTCTTAGAAATTCAAGGAGGTTGAAAAGTATGAAATTGCATTAAAAAAATCAAAGACATCATGGCTAAAGAGTTAAGTTTGGGCACAAGCAGAAGATCAGTGGTAATTAAAGTAATGGAAGTAGTCCTAGAAATTAGTGGGGAAATCTGGGGAAGGGAATTGAGGTTTGATAACTTTCCCGGGGAGTGTTATTTGTAGATAATATCAATGTTTCTCAATGGAGGATGATTCTCAAGAATGAGGGGACTGTATGAACCACTAGCTTAAAGGACAGAGGTCTGAACCAAGAAAAACTTGTCAAATCTGCATTGATTTTTTTCTTCCTGTCATTTCCCTAACCTGTGATTTTCTAACTTCTAAATACCCTCCATGTCTTTCCTTGAAGATGCTGCTAGTACCTATGTTCCCTTTCACCTTCAAACTTCTATAGCGTGTCCTTTTGTGATTACAGTGATATCATGAGTGTAAAGTTGGAAAACTTCAGCCTTTCTTTATTTAATGAGAAAAACTGGTGTGGTTTGGGAAAAATGAATAGAGAATGGCAACATGTCTCATTATGGGGCTAATTTCTAGAGCCAAAAGGCAAAATTCTAATATTCAAAAATTATTCTTAGAATTTTCTAAATTGTCATTATGAAGCAGAATACTTTGTATATTAAACCTATACAGATACAAATCTCTCAGTGAGTCCAGAAAAGCCTGGTTTTACTCCAGCATTATTTTTTGTAGTTGTGCACCAGATAAAGCTGTGATTTGTACCAAACACTACCAGCAGGTAGAAGTGCATGTGTAAATGTTCATGCATGGAAGAATCCCAGCATATCTAACACATAGTATTAGTGAAAATGTGTCCAGATTTCGGGATTCTAAAGGGTTTTTTTTTAATTGATGGAGGGACTTTATGCACTAAGGTTATAGAAATGAGACTGTTAAGAAGACTCAGGAGCAAAGACTGTATTTGCTTATTACGGAACATGAGTAGGGTGATGCATAAGAATCAGTAAACCACAATGTAGGAGTAGTGTCACAGTTGTTTATAATTTTCTAAAGCAAATTCCATGTACTTTGAGTTTCCACTTCAAAAAGCTGGCATGATATCAAATATCATTATTACCAAGGCTGCTACACAAACACTCAGATCTGCATGGCCAAGTCCAATGTTTCGGAGTGTCTTCTGACTTCTGCTCATGAAATTGATTTCTGTTAAAGCCAACAGGGTCCCTTGAGTATGGGGACTCCAACACATCTTTGTCAAGCTCAAAGTATCCAACATTCCCAAGAGCATAGGAACTCTCCTCCGAGATTCTACAGCTGCTCCAGGCACGTGGAGTGCACAGTTCTAGACACTGTAAAACTAAGGGCTAGTTTCTCCCTTGCACCCACTCCCTCTACATAAAGATACTTTGGCCTTTAAACCCAACTTCAGGTGCTATACACACCTTCTAATGAAAATTCAGTATAGTCTTATAGTTTATACCTTTTAAAAATAAAACTAGGCCAGGTGCAGTGGCTCATACCTATAATTCCAAATCTTTGGGAGGCCAAGGTGAAAAGATTGCTTGAGGCCAGGACTATAAGACTAGCCAGGGCAACACAGTCAGACCCTGCCTCTACAAAAAAAATTTAGAAATTTAAATTTAAATGAAAAACTAAAAGTACTAAAAGGAAATAAATTAACAAAACTAACTAATCTTTTAGCCCCGCAATACAAAATGCCCTCAGACAGAGAATCACAAAGCCTTAGTGTCTGAGAAGGAAAATGTGCGGCAAAGGAAGTGCCTTCAGCACAGTTTTACCCCTTTTTAGAAATTATCCTGCTACCATTTTTATGGTAGAAGGAAATGGTTTTACTGGATGGAGTTTGCAAAGTATTTCACAAATATGGAGAATGGATATAATTTATTAAAACCACAAACATATATAGAGATCCAATGACTTGCCCCAAATTTAGTCCTATGAACCAGGCTGGAGATGCCAAGTAGCTTATTCTCACTTCTAAAGGAAACCCAAGTCAAAAGTCTTCTTGGGAAAATTAGAAGAACTTTGTTCTGACTACATTATCCTGGAATGCAAGAAGCAATAGTTAGTAAAACAGAGTACTGGTTCTGGCAAAAAATTAACCACATTTTCATGTTGTATTTGATGAAAAACTGGATGCCTGCAATCTGGTAGAAGAGACAGATTTGCTAACAGCACATTTAGTACATGGTATGGCAACTGTCTGAAAATCTGTCCTTTTTACCAGACTATAACTTCCCAGAGGACTGGAATCCTGACTCATTCATGCTCTTAATTCCACGCAGTCTTAGGGTCTGGCATAGAGAGGACACTTAATAATTGAAACGCACTGTCAGGATTGGGAAAAGACTTTCCCGCCTAGTTTTCTGTTTATTTGTCATGACACCCCTATTGCAGTTAAGGGCCTTACTTATTGCTTATATTCTATGATCCACTTATTTACCAGTGCTTTGGAGTGCTCCATGACAAAATCAGCAGGCCTCAGCCCCTCAACTTTTCTCCCTTTAGGGCTATTCCAGACACTACAGAGGATGATTTTTATCTCAGATCTTCTGCTCCTCTCTGGTTGACTCTTGTTGAAGAATGCTCCTATAATCCCATTAGGATCAGCTTTTCTCTCTCTATTCCCTATCACAAACCACTGTTCAATGAAAAAAAAAAATCCCATCACTTTGGTTAACTGGGTCACTAAGAGCCATATGATTCCTGTGTTCCTATTCTGAAAGCATAATTAAAGCCCTGACTAACTAGTATTAAAGTAACCTTAATTAACTAACCTAACTTACCACTAATCAAGGGAATGGGTCTTTTGAGAGATCATGGATCATTTTCTAGTCAGTACACAATATAAGTTAATATACGTACATATCCCTGTGGATGCACTCATTAGGAAAAAAAATTAAAACTCTTCATTATTGGGAATGTAAGTTGGAGGTTACTTGCTTACTTGCTTATTTATTTATACTCTGCCTCTTCCCACAAAGGATTGGACTCAGAGGGCATTATCTTGCATTTGTATTGCGTAGCTTTTGCCATGATTATGAAACAAGAAGGTATTTAGCATGCTCTTTACTTGCTCTGGGTTACTAGTATGCCCGTGGCAATTATTTTATCAAAGTAATGTAGAGGCTGATATATCTGATTTCCACATTACGGGTAGTCTCTTTTCATCTGTGTGACTTAGGATGAGTCACTTCATCTCCCTGGAACTCAAGTTATATGATAAAGTCAAAATAGTGATGTGCTCCTTAGTTATGCTTTAGTCACAAGACTACATAGATGATGGTGGTCCCACACGATTACTGGAGCTGAGAAAGTCAATGTATTTATATTTTAAGTTTAGTGTTATTATGAAAGAGTATGTTAAAAAATTAAAAGTTATCAAGTAAAAAGGTACAGTAAGCTCAGTTTAATTTATTATTAAAGAAAGAATGGTTTTTATAAATTCAGTGTAGCCTGAGCATGCAGTGTTGAAAAACTTTCTAGCGTACAGTAATGTCCTAGGCCTTCACATCCACTCACTACTCACTTAGTGATTTACCCAGAACAGCATCGGTCCTGCAAACTCCATTTCTGGTACAAATATACCATATTAATGTGCTGACGTATGTATAGCCAAACAAATACTTACTGTTGGGTTACATATTAATGTGCTGACGTATGTATAGCCAAACAAATACTTACTGTTGGGTTACAGTTGTCTACAATATTTAGTATAGTAATATACTATACAGGTTTGCAGCCTAGGAACAGTAGACTTCACTACTAGGTATGTAGCAGGCTATCCCACCCTGGTTTGTGTAGGTACAAATTCTGATGTCAGGGATCTGTTGCATTTCTGATAGTATTCCCTTTGTTAAATGACTCATGACTGTGTAAGGCCTCTCGCAATTTTAGATATGATGCCTGTTCCATAAAACAGAGTTTGTTTTTTTGTTTGTTTGTGTTTTGCAGTTTGGGGCCAGGGCTGGGTTTGAACCCGCCACCTCCAGTATATGAGGCTAGTGCCCTACTCCTCTGAGCCACAGGCACCGCCCCAGAGTTATTTTTTTGTAGCTATTCACAACTATCAGCCCTCTTTGAGAGTTTATATCATACAATCTGCAAAAATGCCCAATGAGAAAGAAGAATAGTAAACTACCTCTAACAACTAATTTCAGGCACACAAGAGAGGATCCACCTAAGTACCTATTTGCTCAGCTCTAAAGTCTGAAGTTCCACACTTCAGTTCTACAACACAAGGTGCTATGTGTCTATCTATCATTTGTCGTTAATGTGAATGAGTGTTCAAGACCATTTCCTTAGACCATGTAGATAGAGATTTCTTTGATTTGAGAATCAAAGCAAAACAGTATGATGCTGTGTCAGCCCAGAAAGAAACTAAAGTGAAGAAAACAAGGGAAACCAGATTCATCAAGCTTCTTAATATTTCTCTGGGGAAGGGGACGCTTTTTGCAAAATAAAGAATCTGTACCTGATGTGACTCAGGAATTTGTAGTGGAAGAAGTAGTATTAAGCACTAGAACAAATGCTCAAAGAAGGGTACAAAATCTCATGTCTTAAACAGGCTTAAGAATAAGTTAGTTTTCTTTTAGTCTAGGTTTGTTTAAAAGAAATCTGTAAAAAGCCTGGGGGTGGAGATGCCTGTGGGCATCCCTTCCAGCACAGTGTTTCCCTGTTCCCAATTGCTGGAAGCATCAGCTGCCGATTCATCATCTGCCAGCCGTAAGTAATACTTGAAGAATATCTCTTGTCTTTGAAAAGAAATTCCATGGATTTTTCATGTTGCTTCTTTATATTATACTGTTTGTTGTCTATTCCTGGTAAATAAAGAAATTAATTAATTAATTAAAAAGTATGTAAATAAATGAATGGGTAAATGAAAATATTTTCTTCCTTTCTACCTCACTGTACAACTGTTTTACTCATCTGTGTAACATGAGTGAAAAACAGACAGGAGAGGACTTTTGGGGGGCACTGTTGCCTAAGCAATTATCAAACTTTAGTGTCCATAGAATTATTCAGAAAACTTATGAAATATGCAGATTCATGGACCTCACACCTAAAGATTCTGATTCAACATATCAGGCATGAGCACAGGTGTTATAATGTATACACACTTCAAATACATCACACTCATCTGATATGAGTCACATCAGGTCACACTTTGAGGAAAATTGCTATTTAAGGATTGATGATCCTCTGCTCTATCTGATTTCAGAATCTTCAAGAATTATGAGTTGCAACTGGCCCAACTTTGAGACCAGGATCAGTCAGATGGAAGCAAGAATCATCCAAATAAGAGAATTTCAAGGGGACTTGTCAAAGTGCAAAAGGACATTATAATATCTGCCTTCAAAACTTACTATAAAAGTACAATAATCAAGACAGCATGATATTGGCACAAAGACAGGTTAATAGATCAATAGAAAAGAATGGAGCATCAAGAAATAGATCCATACAGGTTGGACAATTGATTTTCAACAAAAATGTACAGTAATTCATAGGTAAATGAATAGTCTCTCAGCAAATGGTGCTAGAACAATTAAATATCCATATGCCAGAAAGAAGTACTCCTATCCACCATATTAACTGAAATTGGATAATAAACCTAAATGTTGAACTGAAAACTATAAAACTTTTAGAAGGGATAGAAGAAAATCTTTGTGACTTTTTTTAAGAAAAGAATTCTTAAATACAATTCCAAACCTACAGTTGAAAAAGGTAAAAGTTGCTATATTGAATTTTACCAAAATTAAGAACTCCTTTTTAAACACTGTCAAGAAAGTATAAAAAGATGAGCTTCAGACTAGAAGATAATAATTGCAAATAAAAAAATGATACTCGCAAATCACCTATCTATTAAAGGACTTGTATCCATGATATATAAATAGCTCTCAAAAGTCAATTTAAAAAAACATCTTAAAAATAGGCATCTACCCAGAAGAAAAAGAATTATTTTATCATAAGGATATTTACACTAGACTGTTTATTGCAGCTCAATTTATAATCGCCAAAATGTGGAAACAACCTGAATGCCCATCAACCCAGGAATGGATTAATAAATTGTGGTATATGTATACCATGGAATACTATTCAGCCAGTAAAAAAGATGACTTTACATCTTTTGTATTAACCTGGATAGAGTTGGAACACATTCTTCATTCTTCTTAGTAAAGTATCACAAGAATGGAGAAGCAAGAATCCAATGTACTCAATTCTAATATGAAGCCAGTAGATGATCTAATACATACCCATATAAAAGGAAAATTCATATCAATTCAAAGTGGGGGAGCAGGGGAATGAGAGGGCTGGGAGAGGGGAGGAGAAAGGGGTTTGAGGGTGTATGGCATACCTCTTGGGGCCAGGACACAGCTATAAGAGGGACTTTACCTCATAAATGCAAACAGTGTCACCTAAGTCTTTGTATCCTCAATGAACTGGAAACAATAATTAATATATTAATTAATTAATTAAAATTTTTTTAAATAGGCAAAAGATTTAAATAGACCCTTTACCAAAAACATATGTAGATAGTAAATGAGCACATAAAAGGATGTTCAACATCATTGGTCATTATAGAAATAAAAATTAATCACATGGAGATTCCACATGTTTGTAGTTTAAAAGATTGATCAAATAAAATATTCATAGGATGGAGGTACAGTAATACCACTCACAATAAAAGTCATGAACGCTCAACATCAATGAGTCACAAAATAACTACGCTGGAAAAAGCCAGACAAAAAAAGAATACAAAGAACTCAACCTAGACCTCCCGTTTGATCCTGCAATCCCATTGCTGGGCATCTATCCAGAAGAAAAAAAAAAACTTTTATTATAAAGACATTTGTATGAGGCTGTTTATTGCTGTCCAATTTACAATTGCTAAAGTGTGGAAACAGCCTAAATGTCCTTCAACCCAGGAGTGGATTGGTAAGCTATAGTATATATATATGTATGTATGTACACAGATACACCCACACACACACAAAATGGAATATTACTCAGCCATCAAAAATAATGGAGACTTTGCTGCATTTGTAGTAACTTGGATGGAGGTGGAACATATTATTCTTAGTGAAACCTCACGGTAATGGAGAAGCATGAATCCTATGTATTCAACTTTGATTTGAGGACAATTAATGACAATGAATGACACAGTGGGTATGGGGAAAGGAGAGAGCAGACAGAGAAGGAGGTAGGGGGTGAGGGAAAGAAAACCAAAAAAATAAAAAAGAAAGAAAAGAAAATAGTGTCTAACTTTCATATAAATTGGATTCAATTTTGACTAAAGTATATTACTTAAATATTAATTTTGTAATTCAACTTGTCAATATGTTGTTTAGGATATTGCATCCTCATCTATAAGTGAAACATG
>CAUYON010119323.1:0-36589 GCA_963573935.1 Arctocebus calabarensis
CTACGCTAGGCCACTCAAGGTTACAGGGAATTGGGAACTCAAGCCTTGAGAGGGGTGAATCGCCAGGAATGTAAGCAACCTAGCCCAGGATTGGTGAAAACTCGCTGCCATAGGGGTACTTACTGAGTTCAGAGGAGGTGGTGTTGCGCGCTGGTTATGGCGCCTTGGTGGATGGACACAGCCGAAGATGGTGGTGAGTGCTGGGAGTGCGAGAAGATAGGGAGCTCTCAGGAGCTTGGAGCATTTCCTAATTAGATCCCGCTTCTGACACCAGATGAAAGGGGGGCACTCGACCGGCATAAACCTCACAGAACACCAAGGCTTGTACAAAAGGTCTTTATTGGGGGGGGAAGCTGCAGAGCAGCATTAAGGAGGAGGGGAGAGAGAAAGAGACAAACCGGGGAAGAAAGAGGAGCAAGAGACGGGGGGAAGAGAGAGAGAGAGAGAGAGGAGAGAGAGAACAGAAGAGGAGAAGACAGGGAACAAAAGACAAGGACACCTTATGTAGGTTCGGTTAGGGGAGGTGATGGGATAGTAGAACAGCCAGTAAGGTGTTACTGCTCTGGTGTGAAGAGCCATAGGGGGCGGGCCATAAGTGTGAGCTTTTCAGTGGATAATCGGGATAGGGAGAAGAAGTTGTGCAATTATCTATCAATGACTATTGATGAAAATCTATTGGTCTCTGCCTAAATACTCTATATTTTCTGACTCTGAGCAACTTCCTAAGGCTGGCAGACTAGTTGTCAATCAAAGTAATGTTTACCAGACTCACTCCTAGAAACCAGTTACTTCAAATTACATGGGAACTATGGAGCTATCTAGTATTACTTAGCAAGCTTAATTAAAATAAACAGCTTTTAACATTTCTGCTTGGAACCTGGCTATGGGAGGTGTGGGTGAAAATGAGCAGGATTTCTCTAGTGATAAAGTGACTATTAAGTGACCCTGGGGAATAACATAGCATTTTCCATAGAGAAAAAAAATGATGATGAATGCATATATTTTCTTTTTCACCTAGCACATTTGACAGTTATTTTTATTTTAGGTGACAGTGGTCATGCCACTCCTGGAACTAATCAATGGCAATTGTAAAATAATTATGGGATATAACAGCTTACTCTTAAGTTATTGCAGTGGTTGCTATTAATACTACCATAACACTGTAAATATGAACTTTCCTCCAAGGAGTTCAGATTGATTTATATACATAGGGCATCACATGAGACACATTTTAGCATAATATTACCATTAGTAGAATAGGTATCCTTTTAACTTAACTGACAGCATTAGTGATCTAGTTCTTTCCTATGTCAGAAATCAATTATATTGGGAGGCAGAACAGCTTGAAAGGTTAAGGGGCTCAGAGACATGGAGTCTAAGTTCTAGCTTTGCAATTTACTAAGTAAGGGATCGTGGAAGCTGAATAACTTCTGTGTGCCTCAGGGTATTTTCTTTCTTTGTAAAATAATTAATACCTACTTTATTAAATGATACATTTCTTGTGAACTGGTAACATACCAGGTGCTTAGAATTGTTCTTAGTGCCCGGTGACTAGTGGTGATAATATTAACAATAACTGACTTTCTATCTTCATTAGTTTTGTTTCTGCCTTACAGAACAAGGTTGTATTTCTCAGGTTGTCTTTCCCTGTTTGTGGTAATGATGGACTCTGTCAGGTTTGGGCTTACATTTTAACAGTTTAGAAGCCCCATGAAGCCAGCCTGCCTCTTTCCCTGTATTTCCAGGGATTGAATGTGAGTGTCCTAGCTTGGATCAGGGATTCTAAAGAATCATAGAAGGTGATTCTTTACTAAAATAGGCCGGACACATCTGCCCCGGGAATTGGAATAGGCTGGGGTTGAGACACAATCGAACTACAAGGCTCAAAGTTAGAGAAGCTGTGATTCCTAGAAAGGGAAAAAAGAAAAAAGAAAAAAAAATCATATTATCATACAAAGGGAAAAGAGATTCTCATTAGGGAAAAAAGTACAAATGGGAGAACTGAGTGTTCCATGAGGGTATTTGTGTTTGTTGAGTGACTATGTTGTCTAGGCACATGATAAACCAAGCCGTTTCATCTTCATAATAAAATTGTAAGGTAGTGGTTATTATCCCCCTTTTTATGAAACAGAAAAGTAATATATTAATAGTCTGTCCAATACAAGATTCAGAATATGTAATAGCCAGCTCTTCATATTTGGTCTGTTTGGTTCATGGGCTTTACTTACAATAGTAAATGTAAACCCCAAATTAAAGACTTGTTTAGTAGTCTCATCTCCAATAAAAGACAGGAGAAGAAAAACTGCTCAGACTCTAAAATGATGTGCTCTTTTAGTTTAACACTTAAGTAGGTAAAAGCCAAGGTGTTGCATTTGACATCGAAGAGGAACATGGGATCTGAGGGTCAGTGGTACTCACATGCCTTGAATACAGCAATCTCCTGCCAACAGCCAAATTTTCTTTTTGAGGTTGATGAATATGGTTTACTGAGACCTGAGTCAAGTTTAGGGTAAAGCATGGAAGGCTGCTCTCATTATAAACTATTCAGCAATGTATTAAGTGTGTGAGAGACAAGGCAATCTTGGGGCTGTTTCACTTAATTAAAAACAGGTTCAAACTTAACTTTATTGATTATGTTGGTCTCACATCAGGGGCAGCTGGAAACAGGGACAGCTGAGTAGTGACTAATTTACCTGTGAAAAGCAAGAATGCCTCAACAAGGCCAACCTTCTTTCACTTGTGTCCCTTGGGGGGCATATGACAGCTCCATTATCTAACAGAGAGGTAAAGAAATGCTCACAACCCCAGCCTAAGCGTGTCTGAGCGTGCACATATGTTCTCGTTCTTCCCGACTCAGTGCTAGTCCATGTGGATGAATTCTCATTCCACATCTTTGTCAACAAGTTTCATTTGTTGACTGTTTACTATGTGCCAAACCTGTAGTAAGTATTTTGCAAACATAATTTAAATCAATCCTCAAATCTGATGTGAAATAAATAGTTAATTGATGAATATTCTTTCAAGATATGATAGATGAATCATAGAAAAATGCAATCTGTTTAAGGTTAAAAAAAATTTTTGCATCTTAGAAGGGTACAGGTGAAACTTACTAAATACAGAATACAAATGTCTTCATGCAATAACTAAGAAAGTGCCATGAAGGTTAAACAGTTTGATGAAAACATTTCAGATTGTATATGAAACCAGCACATTGTACCCCTTGATTGCTATGTATACAGCTATGATTAAAGATAAAAATAATTTAAGCCTTTTTAATTCTATGAAGGTAAAAAGTGGAAACCTAATAAATACATGCATATGTAAATTAAAAAAATTATTTTAAGTGATGTTAGTTCTTGGTTCAGGATAATCAGAAAGTCTAACTTTATGTAGAGTCCACTCCATCCAGAGGCTTATCAAAGGGCTCCGGTCTTGAGCTCTTCCATCGCTCAGCTCTACTCTCCTCTGTGCTAGCTTCCCTCAGGAAGACTTTCTCTTTGTAGTGACCTCCATAAGCTTATGATCTTCTCAGATTCACTCCAGTGAAAAAGAAAATACCTTCTTGCTTATTCCAGCAAAATTCCTGGTATTAAATCTTAGGGGCTATTTTAGGCAACATGCCCACAGATAGACCTGGGGGTAGAATCAACTTTAGTAAACCACGTAAGAAAGGAAAAACTGGTGATGACTCAGGAGAGACTTAGATGATTTTATCAAAATAAAGAGAGAGTAATGTCTTGGCTATTCGAGATGTTTTTCTGCTTCCATATCAAACAATGTATTATTTTTTTGAAATCTTTAAAGTATGACAATGGAGCTTTAATAGGGATTGCATTAAAGTTGTATATTGCTTTGGGTAGTATAGACATTTTGACAATGTTGATTCTTCCCAGCCATGAGCATGGTTTATTTTTCCATTTGTTAACATCTGGGAATGGTATCCGTGAGAGGGACTTACTATTGATACTTCTTTTTTTTTTTTTTTTTCTTTTTTTGAGACAGTCTCACTCTGTCCCCCTGGATAGAGTCCTCTGACATCATAACTCACATCAACCTCAAAGTCTCAAGCTCCAGAGATCCTCTTGCCTCTGCCTGCCGAGTAGCTGGGACTATAGGTACCCGCCATACGCCTGGCTAGTTTTCAGCATGTTTTTAGAGATGGGGTCTCTCTCTTGCTCAGGCTCGTACTATTGATGTTTTAATACCCGTTTTCAGAGGAGAAATTAATAAGAAGTCAAATAAGTAAATAAAATCTCAGAGAGGTTAAATAATTTTTCCTAATGTTACTAGATAATAGTAGTGGAATTTAAACTCCATCAGCCTCATCTGACTACAGAGACTGTTCCAATTATGCACCAGACTATAACCCCATCTCCATTGCACCTCTAGGCCCCCCACTATGCTATGGACCAATACAGCTTGAGCTTGAGCTCTCTTCTGACACAGAACTCCCACATTTGCAGATATTTTCTGTTGGTCCTCACCCTCGTCATTGAAGCCACACTTGTCAGAATTCCCGCCTGTTATCTTGCCTAGAGTTGTGATCTCTAACCTCAAGCATTAATAGTCTTACATGGGAGAGGCAGTTCTGTGGCCTTTTGCTGCCATACCTGTGATATTAGAGAGCACTGTAGGATGTGAAAATACTTTCTCTCTCTAATTCTGATTCATATTACGAACATTTACTCTCAAGGCCGGGTAGACTATTGCCGCTAGGCCTGTTTCAGGGTTTTCCCCTCTTTTATTGTTTATGTCCAATAATTAGTTTTAGTTTATTTAGTTTAGTTTTGATCTGAGACACAGTTGCACTCCATTGCCCAGGCTAGAGTGCCAATAGTGTCAGCCTAGCTCACAGCCACCTCACACTCCGGGGTTTAAGTGATCATTTTGGCTCAGTCTCCTGAGTAGTTGGGATTGTGGGCACTAGCCATAGCATCTAGCTATTTTTTTCCATTTTTAGTGGAGAAGGGGTTTCCGCTTTTGCTTAGGCTGTTTTGGAACTCCCACGCTCAAGGGATCCTCCCCCGTCAGCCTTCCAGAGGACAGGGGTTACAGGAGTGAACTACCACACCCAGCCAATAATTAGTTTTATATGCACCAGATCACCATCCTTCCTCTTTCTCCTTCAGGTATACCATCCATTCAACGCAGCACCTTAGAGGACGTGGCATGATATGGCTGGAACTCTTTTCTCTATCTCCAAATAGATTTAGTGGCTTCAATGACAAGAGGCTGGACCTCTGCTTTTTTTTTTCTTTTTCATGTCTTAAAAACTGTGCAAACTGAAACAGGAACAGGACGAAGTCTAATGATGTTACAAGAAAGAAAGGGAGAGAGAGAGCGAGAGAGGGAGGAAGGAAGGGGAGGGAGAGAAGGAAAAAAAGAAGGAGAGAGCAAGAAAGCAAAACTCCATTTTATAAAAATAATCACATATGTTGATATTTTGCTAACATTAATTAGGAAGAGGATATAGCTGTCTTTTTTTTTTTTTTTCCAGGATACTCTGTCTCATTCTTCCCTAAAAGCTATGAAGCAGGTCATTGTCTTCAGAGAACTTCTAAATGAATAGCATCACTCATTTTCAATTTTAGGTTGAGGTGGCATTAGAATATCTTACCATTTAGAATCAGCTTTTAAAAAATAAGCTTCCACATTTCTATATTCCTCATATCTGAACCTTAGCATTTTGGGGTCCTATTCATTCTATTTCTTACCTCTCCTTAAACCCTTGTATTTCCAAGTCTCATTATTTCTAACTTCAAGATACACTCCCTGCACACGTTCACTTCCATTCTCCTCAGCATTATGCTGATTCAGCCCAGCCTCCCCTTTCTCCTCCTGGAAATAATGAAAAAGCCTCTCCATCCATCTCCCTGCCTCACAAACTGCCAAAAGAATCTGTGTCTCCCTAATCAAGAGTTTGCCTCCTTACTTGTTTGCAACGTAAAGTCGAACAGAATAAGAATCTCACCAGATTCTTGCTAACGGGTGTCTGAATGTACTTTTTCTGACCCATAGTGCACTCCAATTCTGTACATTAAATTCCAAAATGTCATGTGAGTAGTTGTATGCACTGGGCTTATAATGCTTATACAGGACCTCTTGATACTTCTTATTTCTGTGGTTTTATTTATGCTCTTGCCTGGGGATGAATTGTCCTTATTCACTTAGCAGTGATTAATTTTTAGCACCTACTACATGCCAGGACAGTGTTTGCTTTGACCACAGAGGTGACGTGTGAAGCTCCTTTTCATTATTATTAGGATCACAGTGTTGACCTTTATGACCTTACCCCGATGTTTATATCTACCGAGGAGCCTTACTTGGTTGATGGTGAGCGAAATGTCTTTTTCCTCTGAATTTAAATGTGATTCTGTCACAAATAAGATGTACTGTATCATAATGTAGGCTGTGTTACCGGCCTGTGTAGGAAGGGCCTAGGTTTAGGATTAGCATATCCAAGTTCAAATCCATGCTGCACTGTTTACCACCTGGGTGATCTGAAGAAACTATTTTTCCAGCCCAAGCTTCAATTTCTTTCCACAAAGTCTTAATTTGAGAATTAAAAATGACATATTAAATAACTTTTCACTAAGTATTATTATGTTGTCCACCTGTATCGTTTTGCCTTCTCCTTTCCCACTCCTACTACAGGACAAGTTCCTTAAGGATCAAGACTCTGTCTTTACCTTGCTTCTACTACCTTGTAGACTATGGTAAGTGAAGCAGCAGAAACTTGTGCATATGTGCACACATAGTACTGACATTCATGAAGATTACACGTGCATGTACTTGCATACACACAAACACATTCAAATTGAAACACATCTTGAAAAGAGTTTATTCATCAAATGAAGGAGCCATTATAGATGGCCTCTGACTTTCCTTCTGGCAAGCCTAGAATTCTGGAAAGCCTAGAATTCTAAGATATTGAAATATATATTAAAGAGAAGATAATTCTAGATTGGTAAAAGACATAGTTTCCAATGCCCTAGGCTATTTATTAACTCAACAGGCTGTCCTAAAGGATGAGGAGGTCCACATAAAAGCAGAGGAATCCAAGCAAGGATAGAATGACTCAGCATTTCCTGCTGTCACAGGATGAGTCTGCATCAGGTTGTTGATGCTAAGAGACCCTTCCTACATTTTCAGAATATGAGATTCAAGAGAATAATAGACACTCTTATTTTATTTGCTCTTCACTTACTTTCCTGTCAGTTTCTTCTACCGTATGAACTGAATCCTACGTGGCTTGGTTAAGGCACAGGGACAGATAGCAGGGAACAACTCTGGATATTGTATCCCCAAGAGCTGCACTGAGGTGTTTCTAGACTCCACGCTAGGCGTACAAGACAAGAGGATTTGCATTGTCCTTGAGAGGCCTGGTGTTTTATCTTTTTTTATTTTTCCTATTCAGCATCTCCACAGGAATGCTGTTCCCAGCCCCTTTGCTCCTTTTCCCACTTCTTAATCTTTTCCTGTGATTGTGAAGTTTTTGCTTTAAATTCATTTCAATTCCCCTGCGAAGTGTGAGCCCCTCCGTCTCCTGGGCCTTCATTCACTTTTGCCCATGTTGCTTCCTGTGATCTTTATCGAGATGACTCCTGCCCCTGTGGTCTGCCACTTCCCTACCTTTGAACAACAGAGATTCCCTCGCTGCTCTACATCCTTACTAACTTGAACTTTACCTTAGAAATGAAAACAATGTCACCTAAACATTTGTACCCTCATATTAATCTGAAATAAAAATAAATAATAATTCCCAAGTGTGAGAGATTGCTGTGAATAAGAGTGAAAGAAAGGGGAAAATATCCTCATAATTACGGCTTTTTATTTTACAATTATTTTAAAAGGAAAGTCTACTTGGCCCTAGTGATCAGACCTCACTTAGCTTCCAAATTCAAGGGCCTTAGGGTTTGCACCATGTCTTTGTGTATGACTATTTGTTGCTCATTGTAGTCTGTCTTTGAGTATTGCCTTTAACCAGTGTTACATGGAGTTTAGTATTTAAAAGTGAGTGTTCTGGAGTCAGAATGCCTTCGCTAGAATACTGTTTTCAAGTGGTGTGACATCAAGCTATTTAATAGTCAATTAATTATTAACTTAATTAAATTTAAGCCTTGCAGTCTTCATTAATAAAATGGTCTTCATAAGAGTATCTGCCTCATATACATATTATAAGGATTAAACTGAGATAATTCAGGTTAAGCACATATAATATGTGATGAATAAACTTTAACTACTACCAAAGAGAGGAATAGAGAAGAATTGGATATGTATTTGTTTCTGAAATATAGCAATTTCATTTTGATTCAATTTAATAATTTATATTTTCAATAGAAAGTTTTAGTATGTGCATGTATTGTCTTCTTTTTTGCCCAGAATTAGGCACAATGAATAGAAAATCAACTGATAGTTTTATTTGTAGCTTCTCAATTTTGTTACACAATTTACTTAGTTAACATTCACTGAGTGATTGTTAAAGTTAAATCCCCGCATAGGCAACACAGCCCTGCCTTCAAGTGGTTTGAGCTGCATAGACAGGACTACAGGAGAGCTCCTACAGACATGTATGGAGGGACACTGGCCCTGACTAGCTCCTGCAGAGGACATTGCATTTGAATATCTAGTGCCCCAGGAGTTCAAAGCCAAGTAGTTTTGGGGCCTAAGGTCATAGGTCATGGAATTGGGAAGGGAAGAGCAAAGACAGAGAACCTACCAGCACTTTTGTGTCTGCCTCTGATTACCTCTAGTAAAAATGACCTTTGGAGAGAATTAACTGCCATTTCTCTCCTGCCTTCCAAATCTCATACATATACATATTTTCTTTTGATCATTTCTACCATAAAAACATATAGACACTCTAATCAATAGAATTCTATCTTCACCAAATTGATTTAGTACGAAATTACCACAGTCTACCCCTTTAAAACTTGTCACCCATGGACATCTTTTTAAGCCATATGTAAGTTCCAAACAAATACAAAAACTAAATTATGCTTCTATTTAGCATAATAGAGTTTCTTAAAACATGATAAATATCTCCTTCAAAAGATGAGAACATTCTAATATGTCACATGATCTATATTTAGTTAATATTTCTCTTCTGGTTGAGTCATACTTCCAATTTCTATTTCCTATAACCAAAATACTGAGATTGTATGCTTAATATAAGCATATGTTATGCTGAAACAGAGGGGAAAGGAAGACAGGAGAACAAAAAGATTCATATACACGCTTTCACATTGAAATGCGAAGAAACTGATTGCAGAGCTAAGAAACTTAAGTGCCAAGAGCAGTACCTGGCACACACCACATATTATAAAGTCTACAATACTAATATCATCAAGTAAAAATGCACCTTTGTTTTATGTATCACCTAAAAAAGTGCTAAAAAATAAACTACAGGTATACTGTGCAGATATCGTGGGTTCACATCCAAACCACTGCAAAAAAAATAAATATTGCAATACAGCAAATCACACATTTTGGATTTTCTGTGCATAAAAAAGTTCTGTTTACGCTATGATGCTGTTTAAGATTTTAACAGCATTATATCTGAAAAAAGAAATGTGCATACCTTCCTGCCAAGAAATGCTAAAAATCTTCTGAGCCTTCAGTGAGCTGGCTGCTAAAGAGTCCTACCTCAGTGTTAATAGCTGAGTGGCTTGAGTGGTGGTTGCTAAAGGCTGGGGTCTCTTGGCAATTTTTTTTTTTCTTTTAGAGACAGAGTCTCACTTTGTCGCCCTTGGTAGAGTGCCATGGCTCACAGCAACCTCCAGCTCCTGAGCCTAGGTGATTCTCTTGTCTCCGCCTCCTGAGTAACTGGGACTACAGGCGCTCTCCACAACGCCCAGCTATTTTTTTGTTGTTGCATTTCGTCTGGGTCCAGGTTTGAACCCGCCACCCTCGGTATATGGGGCTGGCGCCCCACTCACTTAGCCATAGGCACCACGGTCTTGGCAATTTTTCAAAAATAAGACAGCAATAAAGTATGATGTAACAATGGACTCTTCCTGTTACAAAAGACTTCTCTATATCATGTGATGCTGCTTTGATAGCATTTTACTCACACTAAAATTTTTTTCAAAATTGGAATCACTCCTCTCAAAGCCACTGCTGTTTATCAACCCAAGATTATGTGATATTCAAAATCTTTTGTTGTCATTTCAGTAAAACCGCTTCTTTGTTCATCCATAAGAAGCGACTCCTTATCTGTTCAAGTTTTATCATGACATTGCAGCAATTCAGTCATATCTTTAGGCTGCACTTCCAATTCTAATTCTCCTTGTTTCTACAACGTATGCAGTTACATCCTCCACTGAAGTCTTGAACCACTCAAAGTTATCCAGGAGGATTAGAATTGACTTCTTCTGAACTTTTGTTAATGTTGATATTTTAACCTCCTCCCATGAATCACAAATGTAGTTAATGGCATCTAGAATGGTGAATTATTTCTAAAACATTTTAAATTTACTTGGCCCAGGTCAATCAGAGGAATCACTGTCTATGATAGCTATAGTCTTATGCACTATATTTCTGAAATAATAAGATTTGAAAGTCAAAATTACTTCTTGATGCTTGGGTGTTATATTACCAGGCAAGAAAACATCATTAATCTCCTTGAAAACATCATTAATTTCCTTCAGAACTCTTGGGTGACTAGGTACATTGTCAGTGAGCACTAATAATTTGAAAATAGTCTTTTTATTTGACTAGTAGGTCTCAACAGTGTCTTTAAAGTATTCAATAAAACATGCTCTAAATAAATGTTCTGTTGTCCAGTGTTTATTCTTTCATTTATATAGCACAGAGTAAATTTAGCATCATTCTTAAGAGTCCTGTGTTTTTTGGAATGGAAAATTAGCATTGGCTTCAACTTCAAGTCACTAGCTACATTCAACCTTAACAAGAGAGACATTAGCCTTTGTGATAAGGGCACGGTGCCTGGTTTGATCTTCTCTCCAGACCACTAAAACTGTATCTATATCAGTAATACTTTTGCTTTCTTATCATTTGTATGTTCACTGGAATAGCACTTTTAATTTTCATCAACAAGTTGGCTAACTGTTGTAAGAGGGATAGATTTTTGGCTTTCGTCATGACTTCCTTATTAAGCTTAATCATTTCTAGCTTTTAATTTAATGTGAGAGACATGCGATTCTTCCCTTCACGTGAATGTTTGCAGGTCATTGCATGCTTAGTAATTGCCTGATTTCGATATTGTTATGTCTCAGGCAATAAGAAGGCCTGAGAAGAGGGGGGGAAATGAAAAAACTGGCTAATCTTTGGAACAGTCAGAACACACACAAAATTTATAAAATAAGTTTGCCATCTGATATGGGCATAGTTTGTGGCATCTCACAATAATTATGATAGTAAAATCGAAGATCGCTGGTCACAGATCATCATGACAGAATATAATAATAATTAAAAAGTCTGAGATGTTTTGAGAATTACAAGACAGTGACACAGGGACATGAAGAAAGTGTATGCTATTGGAAAAATGGCACCAATGGATCTTCTCAACATGGAGTTGACATAACCTTCCAATTGTGAAAAAGCTCAATAACTATGAAGCACAAGTTTAAAAATGAAGTGTAATAAAATGAGTAGTGCCTGTGTAACATTTTATTGATGGTGAGACACTATAGATTTGAGAAATGTCAAAATGAAAGCAAAATGAGCATTTTGGTTTTCAATGCATGTTTGCTGTATGACAAATATGGAAAGGTTAATGAAGTGGCCTTATTTATTTATTTTAAATGATACATAATAGTTACACATATTTATGGGGTGCATAGTGATTTTCAACACATATAATATATTATGATTATATCAGGATAATTAGCATATCCAACATCTCAAACATTTATTATTTCCTTGTGTTGGGATCATTCAATATCATCTCTTCTGTTGGAAAATACATAGCATATTATTATTTACAATTGTCATCCTACAGTGCTATAGAACATTAGAATTTACTTTTTTTAATCTAACTAACTGTAATTTTGTATGTTTTAACACATTTTCAAATCAAAGTTGAAATAAGATTGTCTTAGTACATAACTAAGATGTGGAATGCTAAATTCAAACAGAAGGGTAGGAAGACCCCAAAACGTAGGGGGTTTTGACTGGGTAGGAAAGAAAGTCAGAGTGTGGACACAGGAAAATCCTACAACCAGTGTTGAGTCTAATGAATCGATGTGGGAGACCATTCTTTATGTATTTATGCATCACAGTCTCAGGACTTAAAGAGAATTTAGAACTCATCTCATCTGACTTCCTATAACTTGCAAGAATCTTTTCTAAAAATGCTGGAGAAATGGATGAAAATAGCTTTTTAGATTGAGAATGAAACTTCGTATATTTGTCTATCAGGATCTGTCTTTTTTTAAGGAGAATAACGATAGGGGATAGATCTGTCCCACTGTTTTTTATTGTTGGCTTTGGCACTTAAAACATCAACACCTCTAAACAGAGCAATTCCATAATTTAGAGAAAGCTGTCAAGATTTTCACAGGCATGCCAAAATGTGCCTGGGGTGGGGGATAGAACCTGCATTTATGAGATTTACGGTAAAGGGTTTTACATGAGTGCTGAAGTTCAAGGCAGATAAACCCCAGAAGACAAATACTACCAGTAATTGAATTACAAAGCCATTATCAGGTGCTGAACAGAGCAACTTTATGACTCTATTGTGACAAGAAGAAACTTGTTAGAATATTTATGCGCCTGGCATAGCTTCTGCTTCCCCATCCCAAAGAGCAAGCCTGGTCTTCCATGCGCCTCCTATGGGTAGTTAGTTACCCTTCCTGAGTAATTCTGTGGCCAAGGAAAGCAAGATGCCTAAGAGAGAGGGATCCAAAACAGACACACTGTACAAGCACATCAGGCACAAGCCTCGCCTCACTTTTGGCCTCACCTCACATTTCTACAGCTCCTAGTCATTACCATGGTATAATGTTCATCACTAAGGAATTAACTTTGAAAACTGGACTTAAGTAGAGGCTTTATTTGGAGTTTTTCAGATCTTCAGTTAATGTTCCATTGTTGTTGGTTTTTTTTTTTTTTTTTTTCTGATTCAGGATATAATCCAGAATCCCACATTATACATCCTTGTCATATCTTTTTAGTTTCCTCACATAGGTGGTACTTCCTCAGTCTTCCTTTGTCTGTGATGACCTTGAAGTGAACTACTCAGGTATTTTGTAGTATGTTTCTCAAATTGGGTTAGTCTCATATTTTCTCATAATTAAAGGGTTCTGGATTACTGGGAATAATGTCACAGGAATGATGTGCCCTTCTAATCACATCACATCCAGGAGTGCAAAATAGCAGTATATATTATCAGTAAGGAAGTAAACCTTGGTGAAGGTGGAGTCTGCCAAGTTTTCTAATTCCTAAATTAACTATTTTTTGTGTTCTAGACTTCATTTGTTAGAAACATACTTAAGGCGAGGGGAATTAAGCTTCAATGCCTGTCAGGAAGAGTATCAAAAATTGTGTGAACATATGTTAAAATAAATACAATAATAGATAAATGTTCTGAGAGAAATATTTCGAGGCTATGCGAATTGCACTAATTTTAGCATTCATCAGCCGAGCTTACCTACAGCCGTCACTACAGGGGTTCTAATGAAAATTTTTTCCATTTTTGATCATTTCTTCTATAATTATTGGTTGGAATTATTCTGGAAGGAATAAATGCTCTTTTTTGACTTTTTATTTGTCATACCATTGTTTACTTGCTCAGTCAATGAAAAGACCAAAAAGGATGGTGAATAAGCCCAATTCTGCATTCTGTTTTATTGTTTTTTGTTTTTTTTTTCTTGATGCTCCTTTCTCACTTCAGCTCTTTACCTTAATCTTGAGCTGTTATCCAAATGATCCCTGTTAAATCTTCCACCTGCAAATTCAGGAAATGACTTTTCTCTCTAATAAAACTTATTTTAAAGAACACTTCTGGGCTCTGAGCTAGGATGGAGACCCCAGAAGAAAATGCACTTTCCCTGTTACTGATTTGTTTGGTTGGCTGTGGAGGAGGGGGCTTTTCCATCAACAGTTCTGAGCTCTCCCTTCTTTGTTCAGTTGGGTGGCTTTCATACCTTTGCCAAAAGGAAGGTGACCATTGCACACACACACACACACACACACACACACACAAACACACATTCTCACACACTCCAGACCAGTGGTTCTCAACCTTCCTATTGCTGCGACCCTTTAATACAGTTCCTCATGTCGTGGTGACCACCAACCCTAAAATTATTTTCGTTGCTACTTCATAACTGGAATTTTGCTACTGTTGTGAATTGTAATATAGATATCTGATATGCAGGATAGTCTTAGGAGACCCTGTGAAAGGGTCGCTCGACCCCCAAAGGGGTTGCGACCCACAGATTTAGAACTGCTGCTCTAGACTCTTCTTTGCTCATCTCTTCTCTGTGTTAGCCAAGGAAACAGTAAGGCTGGCTGCTCCTACCAAACAAAACAAACCTCTAAGAAGGGTGCTGACCTCTGCTGTTTAGCAGTCATTTTAATTCCCAAAACAAAGAAGGTACCTTCCAAATTCACCAATTTAAAAATATATGAAAAATGCAGTACAGGAAGTGGGTAAATGTGCTAAACATTTTAAATACTCTTATAAATGAAAAACTTGAGCAGAAAAATATATAGAAGTTTTGAAAACATGCTATTTAGCTTAGTGTCCATTTGCCCTTCGGAACTCTTACATGCTGGTCCCAGAACGATAATTTGTATGAACTTTTGGGAAGACAGATGGACAATTTATACCAGGAGTCTTAAACAAATTCACATTATTTATGAACCATTACAGTAGTCCCTCCTTATCCAAAGTTTTACTTTTTGCAGTTTTTACTTACCCATGGTCTGAGTTACCTGCTGTCAAACATGGTCAGAAAATAGGTGAGTACAGTGTAATAAGACACACACACAGAGAAAAAGAGAGACCACATTCACATTACTTTAATTATAGTATATTTACATAATTATTCTATTTTATTATGCATTACTGTCAATATCTTACTGGGCCCAATATATAAATTAAACCTTATCATATCAAGTATGTTTAAAATAAAACAGTATAACACAGGCCTCGGTACTATCTGATGTTTTAGGCAGCCATTGGGGGAATATTGAGAAATATTCCCTGCAGATGAGGGGAAACTACTTGATTCCCTCTTTTAAAAATTCTTCCTCTTGAAAACCAGAGAGATTAAAGAACCACAGAAATTTTTATCTACATAGATAAACAGTGCAGTATCATTTTGAAAAGTAAAACATTAGATACTGCCAATACCCTGTGGTCAGAAAATTAGTTAAATTATACAGTATTATACAGGTGAGAGAACAGTGCTTTCTAATACTATGCTATGCTATATTATGGTATATTAATGATATGATTCAAAAGCTTTTTAAAAAAATAACACCTACACACACATCAAAAAAGCACTAATGCAAACAGAGTTTCAAAAGTGGTTATTTCTAGATGGAGGGATTATGTACATGTTTAATTTTGCTTTTTATACTTTGGTATATTTTATATTGTATTTTAAATAAACACACATTTCTTTTACAATCAGATTTTTTAAAACTCCATTTAAAAAAATTATACCATTTATAATGTAATAAAGCAGTCAAGCATATTTCCATATGGATGGGGGTGAGGTTGGATTGGTGGGAGGCAAATAGCAAAAGGCCCTGTGACACTGTGGCATGGCCATAGGCAAGAGGAGTTCTTCTCCCTCCTCCTCCTTTTCTAGCCTTATGTCTGCAGCCCTTCACCTGCTCTTCTTACTTTCCTGTCCTCCTACATCCATGGTCCGTCTCACTTCTCTCCCTTCTTTCCTCTCCTTACTTTCTGTCACACTGAGATGTTTGCAAATCCAGCTGTAGGAATTCACATCCACAGTGGACTACTGATAAAAAAATAAACAAGAAATAATTTAAAAGATGAGTTCTTCATTTTCTACCATTACACTGCTTGCCTTGGTCAAGCACTTACTGTGAGTTCAGAAGCAAACTGGCACAGCCCTCAAAGGATTTTCACAAAATAGCATCCCTATATTTGCCTAATTACAAATCCTTTCTCAGCATGTATTTAGAATTACAGAAATTCCCTGTAAATACACGAAATACAGATTGTGCATCCCTAATTTGAAAATCCAAAATCTGAAATGCTCCAAAAGCCAAAACTTCTTGAGGGTTCATATGATGCCACAAGTGTGAAATTCCACAACCGACCTCATGTGATGGGTTGCAGTCAAAACCCCGTTAAAAAATTGTTTCATGCACAAAACTATTAAAAATATTGTATTAATGATCTTCAAGCTATGTGTATGAGATGTGTATGAAACAGAAATGGATTTGATTTTGCATTTGGACTTGGATTCCATTCCTATGATAACTGATTGTATGTATGCAAATAATCCCAAACCTACAAAAACACTACATCGCAAACACTTCTTGACATAAGCATTTGGGATAAAGGATGCTTGACCTGGATTAAGAAGAGGGCTGCTGTTTGAGCTCCCAGGAGTTGTCCCTGCATTGAGGAAGCTGACTTCCTCCTCCACTAACCTGCTTCCATCCTTACTTCCCACTAAGCTTTACCAACTGATCTCTTTTCCTTCTCAATGGAGGTGCTTGTGGGCTGTTGACTTTTAGGGTATTTTCCCAGAAGTACAAATGCCCAGCAATAAAGCAAGGGAACTTTTTAGTGTCATAACAGGCTTAGGAAGTCTGAGGAAGTCCAAGGATAAAGGATGGTTGAACTAGCCTTCCAAGGCCCAGGCATCTGGCCATCCGGACTGATGCTGTTTCTGAGAAGGGTTAGAATGTATTAGTCATTTTACCCATGACTACAGAGGAGCCACCTTCACACTTAAAAACCCTGCTATGTGAACACCTCAACTGAACAAATTAATATTCTTCCTGGTTCTAATCTCTAGGACATGGCATCCCCTCACATATGTCTAGGCCCATGTTACCATAAATCCCCATGTACGTAACCTGAGCAGGATGTTAGAACATCTGTGGTGTTCCATTCTTTCTCCTTATCTTTCAAGTGTAAGATATACACACTACCTTCTTTGTTATCATTGTCTTGCCTCAGTTCCGAAAGAGTACAAATGAAAGGGATTTTTTTTTTTTTTTTTTTTTGTGAAAAGGATCATTGGAATAAGCTAAGGACTTGGGTTAGGAATTCCAACCTTGACATTTCTCTCAAGGTGTGACTTTGGCCAAGGCATTTGGTGTCTGGAAGTTCTGGCCTCCTTATTAGTAACATGAGGGATTTGAAGTAGTTAATCTCTAGTTAACAGTGTGTGCCCCAGTTCCTGGCCTTGGGACCAGTACATGGCCTGTTAGGAACCAGGTTGCACAGCTGGAGGTGAGCACAGTGGGCCAGTGAGTGAACTTCATCTGTATTTACAGCCGCTCCCCCTCATTCACATCACTGCCTGACCTCTGCCTCCTGTCAGATCAGTGGCAGCCAGAGATTCTCCCAGGAGCATGAACCCTACTGTAAACAACACATGCTAGAGACTAGATTACACTCCTTATGAGAAGCTAATGCCTGATGATCTTGGGCGGAGCTGAGGTGGTAATGCTTGCCCTGGGGAGCGGCTGCAAATACGGGTGATTATCCTCTGATTGCAGGAAAACAAGCTCAGGGCTCTCACTTGTGCATTATGGTGAGTTGTATTTTATCACATATTTCAGTGAAATAATAATAGAAATAAAGTGCACAATAAACACAATACACTTGAATCATCCCAACCCTCCCACCTCCAGTCTTGGAAAATTGTCTTCCATGAAACCTGTACCTGGTATTAACAAAGTTGGGCAACACGGCTGTAACAGACTTTTCATCTCTAAAGCTCCCTTGATTCATATAATTGACAAAAGCTGTAGATACACATACTACTACTTTTGCACTTCTCAACTATCTTATTAGTAAGTACTATTATGATTAACCTTTTTTTAGTGGTATAGTGAGCCCTAGAGAAATTAAAAAGCTTGGGTTCTAGAACATATCATGTATTAGCTGTGTTTCCTTAGGCACATAAATTGCTTTCAGAGCTAGTACTGCCTTTCTCTTACCTTGTCATTATTTTTCCCGAATTTGTGTCATATATGAATTTTCTAGGCACACGACATGTATTTTCCTCTGAGTTGTTGACAGCTGCTGAGCAGGACGCTGACAGGAGCACAGCCTGGCAGCCCATGTGACATCAATCCCACACTTAACAGATGGACAGCAACCATTGATTGGCACCATATAGCAAATTCTTCTGTAGTTAAACCTTTTGTAGTTTATGTATTTTTTGCACACAGCTTTTAAGAAATTTTATTATCTCCACCTGAGATAAGTTTAATTTCCTTGTTTTCCCTAATAAACTGTAAGCTTCATGAGGGATGAGGATTTTTCCTGATTTATTAACTACTAAACCCCTAATGCTTAGAACCTAGCAGATTGTAGGTTTCAATAAACATTTTAAAATGTATTCATTAAAAAAAACTAATTCTAAAAGAACTAAATCAGCATCTGCCATGCCTGGTGCTCAATGTTAAGGGTAGCACAGGAATCTTCAGTTTAGAGTGATGGCCTCCATGGTGAATGGCCTGCCCAGCACCCCTTGGGTATGCAAGATGATTCACTGAGCTGTGGGAAGACAATGCTAGAGTTTCTGTCTATTCTTTTTTTCTATTGGGGGTATATTTTCTGAAGTTAGTATGTAAGTATCCTGCTGCATTGTCATAACTCATAACTAGCAAATCGTCATGTATTGGGTACACCTATTTTCCCCCCTTGCTTTATATTCAAATAAAAAAAATGGAGATTCCCATTTCTGAAATTTCTTATGGAATATAATTGCCATGGGCAGATTATCTTTAGCAGCAAAATGCTTAGGTTTCAATTCCTTTAAACTTTATATTTGCTCCACCCTGTAGTCTGAAGTTCCTTGTCATTAACTGAAATGGAAGGAAAATAATTGACAGGTTCTCTCCTCCCCTTGTCTTGTGTTACTGTGTCTCCTGCAGCCCAAGCAGGGCCTCCAAGCCTCCTGTCACTCTGAGTTTAACATTAGCATGAACACACCCCTCCTGATGATCCTTAGCATTATTGAACAAAACTCTCTTTGGTTTTAGCGATCCTAGTACTCTTACTAAGATAGTATGCTAATTGCAAGTATTCTAAGACTTAAGAAAATTTCAGGTCTCCTGTCTACACAAACTTCACTTAGCTTTTCTTTCTTTCTCTCTCTTTGTGATTTACATGTAATGACTGTGTTCCCCTTAGACTTTATTTTCCAGACTTAAGAAATTTTCTTTCTTTTTTTTTTATTGTTTGGGATTCATTGAGGGGGCAAAGAATTAGGTTACACTAGTTGCATCTGTTAAGTAAAGTCCCTCTTAAAATTGTGTCTTGCTACCAAGTGCTATACCATATACCAAGACCCTTCATCTTACTCCCTCCTGCCCTTTCCTCTCTCCCTCATTTCCTAACCCCACCTTATGTTAAATTATTTACTGCCTTCATTTTATAATTGAGTATATTGGATTCTTGCTTCTCCATTCTTGTAATACTTTACTAAGAAGAATGTCTTCCAACTAAATTCAGGTTAATAAAAAAGGTGTAAAGTCTCCATCATTTTTACTGACTGACTAGTATTCCGTGGTATACATATACCACAGTTTATTTATCCATTCTTGGGTTGCTGGGCATTTGGGTAGTTTCTACCTTTTGGTTATTGTAAATTAAGCTGCAATAAACCCAAGTTAAGCAAAAAGATAACCTTCAGAATGGGAAATGATATTTGCATGTAAGGTATCTGACAAAGGGGGTTGATAACTAGACTCTACAGAGAACTCAAATTAATCAACAAACAATGAATAAACAATCCCATCTACCTGTGGGCAAGATATGAAAAGAAACTTCTCTGATGAAGACAGATGAGTGGCTAACAAACATTTGAAAAAATGCTCATTGTCTCTGATCCTCAGAGGAATGCAAATCGAAACCACCCTGAAATGTCACCTATATCCAGCAAGAATAGCCCACATCACAAAGTCTCAAAGCTGCAGATGTCGATGTGGTAGTGGAGAAAAGTAGACAGTTGTACAGTGCTGGTGGGACCGCAAACTAATACAACCTTTTGTTGTATTAGTATGGAGAATCCTCAAAGTACTCAAATTAGACCTCTCATTTGATCCTACAATCCCATTACTATTTATCTACACAGAAGAAAGAAACAAAATTTTCTTTTTATTAATAGTACAAATGTATTAATATTTAGAATATTACATATGTACATCTTCATTATAATTTTTTTGAAATTACTGATAAGGATAAGGACCCCTTTTACTATCATAATCTCCAAATTCTCCCAGAGATAACTACTCTTAAGAATCATTCATGTGCATTTCCAATGCTTTTTATTATGTTTATGTATTTTTTTTTGCACACACACACACATGTTGTTGCAGGCAGCAAGGAAATAAACAGCTGATTTCTGGCTTGAAAAGATGACAAAATGTAGAATTTGGTTGACTTGGGGTCACTGGGCCTTCTGAGAAGGCTGCAGGGCCTATTGTGATAGCACAGGGCCTTTTTTATTTTTCTATCTGTTTATGTATTCATCTATTCATTTGTTATTTGTAGTAGGTACTTTTGGTCCTGGGAAAACAGAATGACAGCGCAGAGACCAAAAGAAAAGATATGGAGGAAAAAAAAACAACCAAAAGGCATGTTTCTTAGGCTCAAGGGAGAGGTTAAAATGATATCCAGACGTTGCCCTGGTTGTGCAGTGGATAAGACTAAGATGATATTTACAAAAATGAAAATTGTGGCATTAGGCAGGGTTCTCTTCATGGTGTTTCTCTGAAAACCTAATTATGGAGGCAAGTGAAAGGGAAGTCCTGAGCTGTAGAACAGAAAATCAAGGTATCCCGCTGCAATTGCCTGCCAGGATCACAGAACAGGACCACTTCTCTGGATCACAGAACAGGACCAGTTGCTTCAATGTGCATTGCTCTTGGAGAGGGCCTGTGGAAACCGGAGTGCTCCATCTAAAACAAAGATGAGGAAGGCAGGGATCCCGCTCTCTGATCCTATGCAGATCCCTCCGCATGCCTCCCTTTACCATTAACTGCAATTCCAAATCCGAATAGGGGCTACTCTTTCATGGTGTTTATTTTTTAATACTTGCTCTGTCATTATCTACATCAGGACCTTTTGTGGGTTTGCAGAATTTATGGAGCGGTATATTAAGTGGGTATGAACTCAGTAAAATTCCAGTCAAATGATAAACTGGTGGCGTTTCTGAGTTTCTCTGTTGCAAATCTCTACAAAGGCTGCATTCAGCCCCCTCTGGCTGATGTTGATATTAGCCCCCTCTGCTAATATCACTGGTAGACTTCATCATGGCATCGTTTATTTTTATTCATATTCTTGTCTTGATCATCCTTAAGTTTTGTTTCAAAATAGCTCCCAAATGTGAACACCCATTTATGACACTGGAAGCATAGATGCAGGTGGCTGCATCAGGCTCTGTCCTGTTTCCATCGATGACAAATCTGATCTCTCATGGCCAGTGGACTTGTACTTCATACTTTACCAAAATAAGGAGCCCACACATAGCTGGGGACTGATGTTCTTCTTTTTAGCTACTTATAAATTTACATGTTTAACTTTTCTTTAGTGCCATTCCATGCCATTGTGGGGTCAAATACAAAATCTTAATACTATGCAAAAAAGGGCTTTATGATTGGACCTCTGCTGATGTATATATAAAATATATATATATATATATATATAGGTTTGTTTTTACTTCTCTACTTTGAAAACACTGACTTCAACTTGTTGACTTACAACATATACCTATAGATATCTTTTTCTCTTTGAGCAAGAGCCTTAGTTCCTGTTATTTGTCTCTAAATAGAATGTTTTTCCACCTCTTTGATCTATCAGTCATTGGCTGTGTATTTAAGATTAAACTCATTTACTCTAACAAAATTCTGGAACTTCCTTCTCTTCCAGCTTTCTGTCTGCAGGTGGAAGGTCATTCTTCCAGTGTCTTCCAATAGCACCTTGAATATTAGAACCCTTGTTTCATTGGGTTACTTTTTCTTCTGTAGTTCTAAAGCTCTTAAGGCAAGAAATCTATAACCTTTGTTTCTTATTGTATGTTAGGGGCGTGGGATGTTTTATTGAATAAATAAAGGAATAGGTATATAGTGAATTTTATTTATTCATATAGTTGATCTCTGGGCCATTGACTCTTATTTTTTATCTGTTGATTGATGGTGATAAATAGTTTTGATAAATCAAATATGTTGGTCAGGCGTCCAAGTTTCCCCAAGAAGTTTTCCATATGAACATTAATTTTAATTCCTTAGGTACATAATATTTCCTTTTCATCTACTGAAAGAATAAGGGGAAAGAAGAGAAGAAAGAAATTAGCCTCATTTTCTGAACACTTCCATGTGCTAGGAGTCTTTAAGATGTATGTTCTAGGAAAATTACTGTAAACTCATTCCTAGATTTAAAAAATGATAGTATAAATATATTAAGCTATTTACCAAATGCTACATTTACAGGTCAGTTGATAAATGATATAGGTGCCTGGTCAGTGCACTTCTCCTTCCTCCAAAACAATTCCATCAACATTTTTGAATATCTATATGTGACATGCAAGTACATGACACAAATACACAGAAAGTACTGAATTTGTCTGTCAATAAGAGAGATTGACAAATGAGTCACCCATTATAACATGGCCCATGTGCATCATTCTGGAAATCTCAGGATAACCAACTTAGCTTAAGTGGCTCCCCCACTGAGAAGCCTATTTTCAACTTCAACCATCTGCAGCTCAGCCATAGGGACAAAAATTATGAAAGCAGAAGAAAGGAGAGTGGAAACACCAGGCAGACACCAGCATGTGCACAGGCATGAAGAATTCTTTTCTACAAAATTCAGTTCATGAAGGAAATTAATTTTCCTGTGATGTAAAGGTTGACAAGATACAGTGTCATGTTGCCATTTTCTATAATTAAAGGATCCTGGACCAAAATTTTCATCTCATATTTATAGACAGATTCTTTCTGATTCCAGAATTGATTAACATAGTAATATCAGATATAATAGTAAATATCGACCAGTGTAAATATGTTGTCTATATGTTTATTCAGAAATCTTGTTTCTTTATGCTTTGGCAAGCACAGAGAATTCAGAAAACTTCTTCCTCTATGCTTTGGTAAAAAACAGAGTGCCTGTATTTCAGGATTCGGTGTAGTAAGAGAGTCATTGATGCAGAGATCTAGTAAATCATGATGAATTGGGATATTGGTGTGTACAGGGTGATCTAGAAGCATAAAGCGATGGTGTCCAACCCTTTGTACTTAATTCCAGAATACAAATTTACTGACTTCTTTGGATTTCAATGCTTGTAGCCAGTGTTGAGATCTCACTCTACAGAGTCCATCTATAGTTATGTCAATTTAATTTGAATTAAATTCTGTGTTTATATTGTTTTTATTTGATGATTATGATGTTGAAGAAGAAACATGATATTCATCTTAAAATACACAAAAAACCACCTAACTCCACAGCTCTGGCTAAAGTGTGGGGATATATTTGGGCTATAGTAATGATACCATTTGGGTCACCTGCAGTGATGGGCTTCTCCAAGGTGTCTGATCAAAGACAGGGCCACTAAAATCAAACCCTGCCAACATTCAACACTGACTGTCTTCACAATTAAGAACTCACTAGGGCTGTAAAGTAAAAGCAGCAATAATTCTTTATTGCCCATGACTGCTAGAAGTACTCCTTAGACCATTAGGACTAGGGGTGAGCACAATAATAAATAAAAATTATATGAAACACTGTGTTTTTACTTTAATATATAAGGTTTTATTTCATCATTGTAGTTGTTTTACTGTAGATCAGTGGTTCTCAACCTTCCTACTGCCGCGAGCCTTTAATACAGTTCCTGTGGGTCATGACAGACAGGTTGAGAACTGCTGCTATAGATGGTAAAAAACTTAGGATAAGGAGATTATTTCACCACTTTTAATTCTGGAAAAACTAAGGGCTCTATTTTACTCTTTCCCATTTTTTGTTAGTTGATAAGGGGGAGAAATGTCACTTGAAACAACAGATCTCGCCCTTAGAGATAATATAGTATTTTAAGAAACTACTGCTTTAACTGTCTGGGGGACCAGAGCCCATGGAGGGCTGCAACGGACACAGGCAGTCATTTTGTCTCCCATTGACACTAACTGTAAGTTAAACAGAAAGGTTTGCATGCTAGTTTTAAAATTGTGTTTCTGGAATTTTTGCTCTCTCCTGTCCTTAAAAGGTGATAAACCTTTCTTTCAAGGAAGACACTCAGAGCATTAGGCAAAGTGGGCAGGCGAATGACATGTGACTATCCATTAATATTTAGACAAAACAGTTAACCGTGGAGTTTTCTAGTTTGAGGCTTGTCCAACAGCTCATTTTCATTTTTAATTCTCGTGACGTGTGGCCTTCTCATAAGAGGTTCCCTGAAGATTCCATCAGTGTTTCAGTGTGGAAAGATGAAACACCACCCGCATGCCTAGTGGCCCCTACGGTACCAAGTGAAATGTTGATGCAAGAGTCACTTTCTGTCTCCATGCAAAGTAGGTCACAATGATGTGAAATGTCCAAATGCACATTCCAGGTCTAGCTGAGGGAAATTATGAAACTTTTATTAGGAAATATCTGCTTCCTGGGTAGAGAAAGCAGGATTTCATGTTTCAAGAGTAGACTCTGAATTTCAGGCCAGCTGTCAATCAGAGAAAACTTACTGACAATAACAAGAGGGCCTTAGGGAAAGTTCCTTTCTAAAGATGAAGAGTGACTAAGCTAGCGAGGCCTCAGACTCTTTAAGTTGGATGAAGGAGTTCAAATAAGAGTTTCAGGAATGCCCCTGGGACAATGATTAATTTACTTATTTCAAAGAACTCAGAGAGCTTTATTCCCTCCTTCTCTCCATTTTTCTTTCTTCCTTTCCCTCCTGCTCTCCCTCCCTTTCTCCCTTCCTTCTTCATTTCACATTTGACTATCCATTATATGACATTATGTATATGAATTGTATATAAGAATACATATGGAGGTATATAAAGTAAAGCTCATCAGTTTAAGCTAAAGACAGAATCTTTCAGGGAATGGCAAACTCTCGCAGTGTGGCAGGAGACGAGGGGGTAAAGTTGAGATGGCATTTATCTGTGTAGTGTCTTGGGTACTACACTAAGTCCCAAAGGGATGAGTATTTTTAATATCTGCACTTTCTAGGATGGATTAGGTGGCTGGGCTGAGTGGCTGATGGAAGACAGAAGGACCAGTTTAGAGGCATTCAACTATTTTCCACGTAGTATGGAACAAATTAAAGTTACGCAAATCCTGATTTAAGAAAAAAAAAAGTACAGATGGTCCCAAGTTTAATTAATCTTGCTGTATAAAACTCTTAGAGATAAAGTGATTGCCCGTTTCATTTATGTAACAGAATAATAATTATTTTCTATTTAATATGGCTCCCTGCAACATTGCACAAGTAATGTGTGCCTCCAAGGCATTTTCAATAGGCTTTTATTTTACTGACACATATGGTTTCAGGCACACATCAGAAACCGGGGTGATTCTGCAGCCTCCCCCCACCCTGGTTCAGTGATACCGAGAATGGTCACTCTGTGCTGTGGATGACACTGTGTCAGTGGAGCCATCTGCTCTGTTCATAGTTCATATCGTATTAGGTCGACCTGTAAATTTCAAAAGAAAAATTTAATTAGATCATTTTGCTATGTAAATTACTACGTAAGGCACCCAGCTGAAGCAGCATGCCTGGCATCTGCCTGATAAGTTTTGAAAGCTCAGCACACCATCGGTGGGGTTGTGGGGAGGGCACACACCCCCCTGTGTAGAACCTATTTGCAAACTGAGCTAATAACAGGCAGTATCCTCACCAGAGTTCAGCCTGGCCTTTCCTAAATAAAGTTTTCATTGTCATTTCTATTTGATGTGGAAATTTTACTGTTAGGCTATATAAGTAAATACAACGGATATATTCCAAGGATGGTGGTTTTAGAAGCCTATGGATATTAAGTCAGTGGGCTCTGCCGAGCTTCTCAAAGGAACATGTGCGGTCATTAATGTGGGTATTTCTTTTCATGTTCCTCCATTTCTTAGGTCTGTGATGGGGTCGAACAAGGAACCAGACCTCGTGCATTTGGAGGCCAGAACTATGGATGGTCGTAAGTAAATCAATTTTGTCCTGATGTTCTTAATAATATCAGTTTCTATCAATGTCACCAATAAATTCTGTGTAATAGTCTCATGGTGTGTGCACAGAAGTGGATGATGTGGTTTCTTGGGGGGGGACTGGGTTGCAGACAGGGGTTGCTTACCGCTTTCTGGGGGGACTGGGTTGCAGGGGTTGCCTGCTGCTTTTTAGCCCTTAGCTGGTAAAATCCAGGTGTCTTCTGCTTTTGCATCTGAAGAGTAAGGGCAAGTAGAAAGACATAATGACACTGTGCTAATAATCCAAGTTGTTTGGGCATGAGGACTTTCCCTGTCTTCAGTTATGCAAAATAATCTTAATAAGTTTTATAAATGTATAAATGCAAATATATTTATAAAATATATGTTATCCATAAATATGTGTATTTGGATAATGGTGTCACCAGCGCAACCCTTCATTCCATCAAGGTGTTTTTCTGGGTAGAGAGAAAATTCTAAAATTTCTGACTCCTAAAGTGTTTTGTTGTTGCTGCTATTTTGTTTTGATTTTTTTTTCAGTCTCCTTATGTTGTCAGCTGTTATCTAGGCAGCCCCTTATTATCGTTCTTGGACTTTCATAAGACACTTGGAGAGAGTAGGAGAAGAGAGAATCTTTCTGTGTGTGTGCCCCCATCAGAAGCAGCAGATGGAAAGTGATTTGTGTCACTAGCTCACCCTTTGCTAGTTCGCATCAACTGTAATTAGAGCTGCCACAGTGAAGATTGTGGCGATTGTGGTTTTAGGTCTATGATAGCAAGGAATGTAAGTGGAAGATCCAGAATTCAAATCCATGTCTGAATATCTCAAAAGTCCACTTCCTAACTGTATTATCTCGAACAAGCTATTTACACCCTTTAAACCTTAGTTTTCTTGCATGTAAATTAATTAATTACGATGACTCCTGTAGTAGCTAATATGGATTGAGAAATTACCCTGTGCTAAGAGTTAGGCTAAGCTAAGCACCTTATATCCTTTATCACAATTAATCTTCATGACTGCTTTTATTTTTATTTTATTTTATTTTATTTTTTTGGCCGGGGCTAGGTTTGAACCCACCACCTCTGGTATATGGGGCCCGCACCCTATTCCTTTGAGCTACAGGTGCCACCCCCTCATGACTGTTTTGTGGGTTGCTATTCCTGTTTCCTCCTCCAGAGGAAGAAAACCAAGGCATAGAAAGTTAAAGCAATAATATATCTAAGGTATTATGGTAAATAAGTGGGGGGCACTGGTACACACATTTTTATTTCACAAAGCCTGTTATGGTGAGAACTAGAGAAACATTAAATATTTTATTAAACACTAATACACGTGTTTAATAAAATGCCACACTCAGTGCCTGACCTGTCAAATGTTTAAACGATGACAGTGCAGTTTTTCTTCCTCTTCTGTGAGCCTGAGGATTAAGGGTTACGCGATTGAGAGGGTTGCACTAGACCTAAGAGAGCACTTCAGGGGAGAGAGATAAAAGAAAACAAATCACAGGGAAAGTCTACAGAGAACATGGGATGATGAGAGACAAGACAAGAGGAAAGGAAGTGGTCTGAGTGCAGAAAGAAGAGAACGGAGGATTCACAATCACCAGCGTTGCAGGTCACCAGCGCTGAGCGAGCATGATAATCTGATTTCCAAGGCACTATTTGTTTCAAAATTAATCCCCCCCAAATTGAAAGCATCCTAATCACGGCCATTTGTGACTGTCGACCTGTCCTTAGCTCTTCTGAACACAGAGGCAGAAAATACCTGCACTTTACCAGCTGAGAGCCAAACAAGAAGGTCAGCGTTGCAGCCCAGACTCCCCAGAAGCCACACGTCCTCCACTTCAGTGCACACACTGTGACTTTTATCGTCTCTAGTAGTTTTGCTTCCCAATTTGGAGGAATAAGTATATTTTCTGACAGAGTCTGCAGGAACACAGATCAGGCATTGGTGTTGACCTTCCTGCTCTGTAAACACGGGCGAAGCTGCCATGTGGAATCCTCCCGGCACGATGCGGACGCAGGGTGAGCCCAGCAGGGGGAGCTGCCCCCCTCGCCCTCCACAGGCTGTCTCTGATGGAGGGTGACGCCTCCATCTCTGTGGAACAGATGATGTGATCTTGGGTTCTCTACACAACAGAGAGGGAATCTTTTCTCAGGGCGACAGTAAACATGTCACCTGCTCAATGTCTTGTTTTCTTCCTATTGCTCTGATAACAACGAGTCAAGTTCTCCCCTTGCCTTGTGGCTCTTGCACAGCCTGGAGCCTGCTCATTTCCTCAAGTTGATCTCACCCACTGTATCGTCTCCTTTCTTCTTGCCTGTAACCATTTGGGGTTGTTCTACCTCTTGCCGGAAGGTGCTGATTGATGCCTGTTCTTTCCTCTGCCTGGAATACCCTCTTGTCTTCTCCCTACCCTGACAAAACGAGTCTAATCACCAGGCATGGTGCAGACTTGAACTTAATCACCTGTTTTTATTAGGAAAGCCTTCCTTGAATTCCTAGGCTCTTATTGGGTTTGCTTTTATCCAACTATGCATTTTTTCTTTATTGGTTAGCAATTATACATTCTATTTATGTGATTATTTGATCACAAGTTTTCCGCCCTACTACTCTGTAAGTTCTGTAAGAGCAGAGACCATATATATCTTTGTTTAATATTGTATCTCCAGAGCAAGACACAGTGGCACATACTTGTAGTCCCAGCTCCTCAGGAGACTGAGGCAGGAGGATCACTTTAGCTTAAGAGTTTGAGGCTATAGTGAACTATGACTGTTACTGGGAATAGCCACTGCACTCCAGCCTGAGCAACATAGCCAGGCACCATCTCTAAAATAATGTCTGTGGCACATGCAACTCCAGTCCATGCCACGGTGTCCACATGTAGAGGGATCTTTCCAAATGTATGTTGAATGAATAAATACCTAGTTGACCAGTTGTCAGAGTTACTGTCTCACTTCACAATGTTGCCTAGAAACTTAGAGAATTGCCTCTCAAACTTTAACATGTATGCTACCCGCCCCAGGGATCTTGTTAAAATATGGATTCTGATTCAGTAGGAGCCCGAGATTCTGCATTCCTAACAAGCTCCCAGATGGTGCCACTGCTCCTGATCTGTGGAACATTCTTTGAGTAGAAAAGTTCCACAACAGAAAATGAGTGAAAGAGCTTTAGGGTCTGTTCCTTCTAACTGCATCCCTTATTTAGACAGCTCTGTGGAGAGTTGGTAGCATCCCAGATTTCTTTCCTTCTCAAGAGTTTGGGGATTCTGCTGCATTCTGGCTTGTAGCATCTAATTCACATAACCCTGTAACCTAAAAACAACCATGAGGCCATCACCTTCCCTAGTCTGCACATTTCCTCACACCCAGCATTACCCTCTGCTCCCTGAAGGCTTTGCAGTTGATAATGCCAAACTGTCATCTCAGGCTTAGCTCTCAAAAGGTATGAAATACATCAATTCTAATTTTATTTATTTTATTTTACTTTTTTTTTTTTTTTTGCAAAGGCAGCATCTTCAGAAACTATCCGAGGGTAAAAATTCAATAAAAGGATTTAATATGAAAAGTTATCCCTGTCAAAACAAAACAGAGAAAAAAAAATACCTACCAATTGAAATAAAGGATGTGGGCCTAACATCTAACCTACCACAGTGTTAAAAAAAAAATGAGATTGTCTCAGTATCACCATCTCTCTCTCATTCTTTCTCTAAGGCAGTCAGTAACCAGGGCTCCAGGTAAAAGAAACAGAAGAGAAAGAGGGAAGGAAATAGCCCAGTGAGGTCAGAGCAGCAAGGTGTTAGCAAAAAATATATAGCTGGCAGGATGAAGATGTGAGAGATATTTATCAAAATCAGGCTGCAGCCCGGTAGTTGCTCTAAGAACTTCATACCGACAGGTTATCTCTTTCTCTTTTCCAGACCTGAGATCCCCCCTTGTTTTCATTTCCATCCTTATACAAAATTGAAGTATGTGAAACGCATTGTTTAACTTGTAGCTTGTACATCTTGTAGGGCATATGCCAAAATAATCTATTTTTTTTTTTTTTTTTACTAAGAAAGTGACAATTTTTTTCTGATTTTAATGTGTCCAGAAATTCTGGAGCCAAGGCCCTGAGACCCTTGACTTCACTTGCCAATTTGTCTCCTCCGACTGGGGTGGTTTGCACATTATCTGGGTTTGTTAGTCAAAGTTTATTTTCGGTGGCATTTGAGTTGTTCCTAGATTGCATTTTATAATTAATTCCTGCTTCAATTGGAGTCCCCATATTTGAGAGAACAAAAGCTCTGGAAAGCTTTTTAATTTAGTGAAGAAAAAAATCACATCTTTATTTGTGCTACTGTAGTCACTTATATATGATTATATTCAAGCATAAGTGTTGGAAATAAACTATACTACCATTAGCAACATAAGTGACTTTGTCACAGTGAAATCACAGACACTTTTAAATCACAGTTGTTATATCTTAAAGTATTATTTATGCTCATTTTTTCTTCAAAGTTATAGTAGTTAATCAGACCTGCCTTTAGATCTTGTCATATAATACATTAATTTTAGAAGTACATATTGTGGGGTAGGCACCTGTGGCTCAAAGGAGTAGGGTGCTGGCCCCATATACCGGAGGTGGCGGGTTCAAACTTGGCCCCAGCCAAAAACTGCAAAACAATAAATAAATAAATAAATAAATAAATAAATAAATAAAAGTACATATTGAGTTATTATAAATTAGTTCTTTTAACATTTTGATAATATTATTTAAACTTAATTGAATGAGTTTTTTGCTAATTCTAGGTAGTTTATTGTATGCATTAAAAACATTCTGAGAAAATGGATCTACAGCCTTCCTCAGATCGCTATGGGGTCTGGGGAACAAAGATTCTGAAGCCTTGCCTCAAAAAGACAAGAGTCAGGGGCAGGGTGTGGTGGCACACACCTGTAGTCCTCACACCTGCAATCTGAAAGGCTGAGACAGGTAGATCTCTTGAGGGCAGTCAGGAGTTTGAGACCAACATGAGCAAAGTGAGACCCCATCTGTACTAAAAATAGAAAAACAAGCCAGGTGTTTTGCTGGGCACCTGTAGTCCCAGCTACTTGAGCAGCTGAGGCAAGAGGATTGCTCAAGCCCAAGAGTTTGAGGTTGCCATGAGCTATGATGCCACAGCCTCTCTACCCAGGGTGACAGAATGAGACTCCATCTGAAAAAAAAAAAAAAAAAAAGACAAGAGTCTGCAAAAGGATGTGTGCTTCTTTTTATAAACTATTGTTTTATCTTAGATGCTCTGAGAAGCTTTCTGTGAGGGTCTGTGACTACCATAAACCTTCCTTGCAACTGTGCTCTGTTCTGCTACATGAATATATCTTATAGTTTACATCTGTATCAAGGATGTTATTCTTGCTTATATTACTTATTCGGCCCTGAGAGACGAGCTGAAAAGAGCAAGCTCAATTAAAATCAATCATAGGATATAGTACTGGAAAAATTTGAACATATTTATTGAATGTGGCATTTGTTGTTGGCCCCTGGATTCATCTGAAGACAAATTGACAAGTCCTGATCTGGGAAACAAAGATTCTATTGTTTAAATAACTTCTGAGTGATGGAGTGGGTGTGCGTGTTGTAGGCACCTGTACATTAAACACCAGAACTCAAACCTTCATTCTATTGATTTTGCTAACATATTGTGTATCAGGGTATATGTGGGTGTATTGCATGTAATTAGAGAGAAAATGTGTTGACCAAAATGTTGGATTGGATGCTCTGTGAAAGGCTGTATCTTATTTCCTCTCACTTTGACGTCTAAAAGAGAGCTCAGAGCCCAAAACATTGAATACATTTTGAATTAACAAATATGTGTGTGTCATTGTATGGATGGACTTATCTACTTTAAGGGTCTTTAACCGTAAGGTCTGTGGAGTCCTCAGAGAGGTAACCAGGGAGCACCAGAAACATACCAACTCTCTAGACTGTTGCATTTTATGCATATATGACTGGAGGAAAAGAACATAACTTTTATCAGGCAGTTCTTCACATATCACACGGGCGTATGTAGTTTGATATTTTGCTCATCAGGGAGAACACGTCTTGTATGAGAACCTACAGTCCCAGCTTAGCCCATCTTTGCTTCACCCTTTTACTTATGGCGTGAAATGCCCAGCGAGTAAGTTGAGCATTGTGCGGTGGTATTGATCCATGTTCAGAGGGACAGGGGAGATTACTGGTCTCAGGGTCTATTTGCATGAGTAAGTAACCTTGTAGAAACTTTCCCAAGGACTAATCACTGTCACTGGGGAAAAACAAACCTTGGCCTTTAGCCAACTGTGAAAATGACTGTCCCAAAATTCCTTGTGAAATGAACTTCAAACTAGCACTTTTTTACCAGCAGAAATAAAAGAACAGATACTCACCACTTGCTAGAACTATTCACCCCCCTGATTCTGGTCTTGGGTGAGAATTAGAAATCTCATTTCCACTTATTTTTCTCTAGGCTTATGGTGTATTTTGCATATTGGACTGATGTATATCATCAATATCTGGACATGGTGCTGTCCAGATGGGGGTAAAAGAGACTGCAGTTCCCAGAGACCTCAGTATCTGAGCCACAAGGTGTTTTGGTGGTTTTACTATGAATATAGTATCTTTTTACACATTTACCAACAAAAATAGCAACCGTGACAATAAAAAGGGTAAGCAGTCCTGAGGCATGTCATTTGAAAAATAAATTCCACTTCTTGACATTTATTCCCATTCCTAAGAGGGGTGTGTGTATGTGTGTGTGTATGTGTACTGCATTTCTCCCTAACTTGTTCAGGCTTACACAGATGAATACACATTGGTACCTGCAAACATACACTCACAAAAGTTCGTGCTGTAAAAACACTGTGCCAGATTGAATGTTGGTGCCTACCATGGCAAGTTAAAAATTACTCCACGTCAGTGCATATATGTGTAGCAACTTCAAGGCTAATCATGACATAAACTTTATTATGTAACTCTAAGTTAATAATCACAATCTAGTTGCTAAATATGTACTGCTTTGGCTATTCTAACCCATGCCGATACACACACATAAACACATTATGTGTTTGCCTCCCACAGGCACACAACACTGCCGATAGAAAAGGTGATGAAGAGAGATCCTTGGGTCACAGAGTATGTGCACGGTTAAATTTCTGTGACATTGTCACACCGCCTTCTGAAATAGTTGCAACAGCGCACATTCTCTTTGAGTGAAAATGCCTATGCTCGCAAGCCCTCTGCAATCCAGGACATTATCAAAGGCTTTTTTTTTAAACATAACCCATTTGATGAAGGAAAAAAAAAAAAGAAAAGCATTTCCCTTCCACTTTAATCTATATTTATTTTATCAAGAGTAATGTTGAGGAGTCTTATTTTTCTTGGCTATTTTTATTTCTCTCACAGTGAGCTTCAAAAAGATACCAAATCCCTTTAACAGTTTAGAGAAGACTAACACTTTGGCATTTATATACAAATCTAAAAATCGTGAACTTCCCACCCCCACTCTAGCCAAAGTTCTGACTATTTCATAGTCGTCATTTTCCTTCTCTTTCTGTCAATTTATTAATAGCTTCTAGGCTGGCGTTTAGAGGAGATGAGAAGATTCCATTCTGGGTCAGATTCAGATGCTGATAGATCCTCACTGCTTCCTGACACTCAGAACTAACACATTCTCTCGCCTGGCTCTGTCCTGAAATTAAGGTGGTGCAGCCCGAGGGAACACTCTGCGTTTCTTTCTAGTCCTGTCATTCTGACCCTTATGTCACACTGAGACAGCCTCTTCATTTTGACTACTCATGATACCAACTTGGCTTCTCTGCTTTAGTCACCTAACGACAGGCCTGAACATCAACTGGAAAAGCATGAAATAAGATAACACGGGCCTCCCGACGCAGCTCTGAGGACCGTGATGGTGACAGTGCAACAGCAGTCTCAGCTGGATGGCTTTCAAATTGGGTTCTTTATAGCCATTGTGTGCCACTTCCTCTGCCTCCAAGCACCCACCCCCCTGCGAGGAGTCTGTGCCCGGCCTCCTGTCCTGAGGATACGAGAGCAGAGGGGCACAAAAACCTTGTCACTCCCAGGCCTTGAGTCTAGGACGAAGGTCTGGGGTTTGTGGCTCCTTAGGACATAGTAACGGCAGTTCATAGAGAGAGTGTGTGTGTGTGTGTACCAATTTCCACATGTTTGGAAAATCCCTAATGTTTTGTGATGCCGCTTTTTAGAAAAGTATCATCAACAAAAAAAAAGAAAAGTGCCGTCATACAGACCTTGGCACCGACACAGCTTCTTCCTTGATCCTCCACATTCTAAAGCAACAGCGATGCTAGTTCTGCTCCTTATAGTCCCATCTGGGCCTGGGCTGCTGGGCTGAGTACTTTTCAGCTCTGCTTACAACAATCCTGGGAGGTAGCTATTGTTATTGTCCTCATTTTTAATAATGAGGAGAAATAGGGAGATGAAGTGTTTTTTTGTTTTTTTTTTTCTGTTGTCTCAGAGTTAGGATGTAAAACCAGCTCTGGTTCACTCCAGACCTATTATTCATGCCGTCGACAAATATCGTTTGATACGTAAGTCCTACCAGGCACTCTTCTAGGCGTGACTAAGGAATGCTAGGGAAGATCGTGAAGCAGGCACTGAATTTACCTTCTCATAAGGAAGACAGATTAGCTTTGGTATAAGGCAGAAACATAAAGATATGAGGAAAAAAAGGGAGTAGGGAGTTAGAGAGTGTTTAGGGGAGGTGTGCTATCAAGGAAGAAATCTCTAAGGTGGTATTGATAGGTGAGCTAAGTCATTATGGGAATAAAGGTGAGAGCAGTGTCTTTCTGTTGGAAGACAGATGGAACAGCACTGCAAAGGGTGTGGACCGCGAGTGTGCTCGGCATGGTGGAGCGTAACAGGAAGGCCAGGTGACCGAGTAGAGGCAGGGACAGGAAAATGTGTCATCTGTCTTGGTTCATCCCACTCTATGAGACAAAGATCGCACCTTATCGTTCTTTGTTGAGCATCTACTATGTCCCAAGTATGATACTCAGTCAGGAGGGTGATAAAAATAGGTACCAAGTGAAGGAATAGTTTGTCGCAGTTGCAGTCTTGAACTGTCCCTCTGTCCTGGAATTGATCTTATAACATGTAGGTCCATCTAAGCAAATATCCCTCCCATCCCCCAAAACAAAGTTTGTAAAAGAAACTCAGTATTTTCTCCCCTGTGCACAGTTTTATTCCGTCCTCTCTTCTCTCCTCTGCTCCCTTCTCCTTCCCATATTTATTTCTGCTTTCTTTCTTGTTTCTGTTCTACTGTTTGTCTGTACTTCTCTCTCTCTTTTTGTTTCCCTCTGACTCCCCGCTACACACCCTCTCTTTGTAAAATTAGTTTGGAAACCCATGCGGTGTGCTCTCTGGTTTTCGTGGCTGAGTGTGACCTTTTGGAAATCATCCTGTCTCTGTTCGTAGAAACCAGTTTCTAGGGTGGGTCCCTAGCCTGCTGCTTTCTCACAAGCCACACAACTGGTATTTCCCCAGTAGAGCTCATGTTCCCTCACGGCTCTGTGCTCTTGGCCAGTGCTGTTTGTTCTGGAATAATGACTTATGCCCGTCAACTTTCTCGGTAGCCTGCCCGCTTTTTCTCAGCTCTTACATGGATATCCGTACCCTGACATAGGTATTTGGCCTCCGTGTGAGATGGAGTGAATTGTGAAATAGACTAGCCTTAAAAGGACTGTGCAGGCCATGGGGGATACAAATCCACGGGGGATACAAGTCCACAGTTCTGTGTGATGTAGAATAAAGTAAGTTCAGAGTCACAGAAAAGCTTTCTGACACAGAGGGAAACAGTCATGCAGAGGAATGAAGGTTGGCGTCCCACTGCAACCCTGTCGCCCTTCCATGTCTCCTAGGACACACTCCCCACACTGCATCATAACTGGCTACTGACTTCCGTGCTCATATTCATTATTGTGCCTTCGTGTTCTCTCCCGTGTGCCCAATTCCTAGTACCATGCTTGACCAGAATTTTACAGTCCCGGAATTTTCCCTGTAGCAGCCATATCCTGCTGAATGCCCGAAGGCCAACAAGAAAAGACAACATTTAGGAAATTACACCAGTTCCAAATCAAGAGCAAACTAGTACATTCCTTTTGGAAATACATTTGGAGAATACTTAGAGATCTAAAAATAGATCTGCCATTCGATCCTATAATTCCTTTATTGGGTATATATCCTGAAGACCAAAAATCACACCATAATAAAGATATTTGTACC
>CAUYON010119324.1:0-65964 GCA_963573935.1 Arctocebus calabarensis
GTTAGATGATATCTCAAAGTAGTTTTGATTTGCATTTCTCTGATCATTAAGGATGGTGAGCATTTCTTCATGTGTCTGTAGGCCATGTGCCTGTCGTCTTTAGAGAAGTTTCTCTTCAAGTCCTTTTCCCACCCTGAGATGGGAAAATTTCTTTTTTTTTATTGAGGCAGAATCTCACTATGTTGCCCTCAATAGAGTGTTGTGATGTCACAGCTCACAGGAACCTTCAACTCTTGGGCTTAAGCGATTCTCTTGCCTTAGCCTCCCAAGTGGCTGGGACTAGAGGCATCCACCACAACACCTGGCTATTTTATTTTATTTTTTTTGGTTGCAGTTGTCATTGTTGTTTATCTGGCCTGGGCCAGACTTGAACCCACCAGCCTTGGTGCCATAACCACTGTGCTCAAAGCACTGAGCCTCTCTCTGAAATTTCTGTTCGTTTTGCATTTTAAGAGATCTCATTTCTTTCTTATGCCTTTAGAGATTAATTGAGCATGGGAGGCGGGGTTGGGAAGTTTAACTGTTCTGTTCTTGTTAATAGCACAGTCAAAATGCTTCACAATGTTTTTTTAACACTCCCCTCCTGCCGTGAATTACTGTAAATTTACTCCTGCTATAAACCAAGTTGTGGTCTGTTTCATCACAAGATCCTTTAAGCCTTAGGAAAACTTTATTAATTGTTAGGGAACAAAACATAGTCATATAAAATTTCCACATTAGTTGCAATGAAGGAGCGCTATGAACAGCGTGGTTCTGAGGACTGAGACAGAATCCTGTAAGTGGTAATGAGAAAAGGTGATTTTGCCAGGCTGTGCTAATTCATCATTCCTTATAAAAAAATGTTCCTGCTACTTCTTTTAGTGTTTTTAATGAAATTATTTGTCACATAGAATTAAAAATACATATTTTTCTACTTAGTTCCTATACACGTGGCTGGTTTTTAGCAGTAGGTCTGCAGTATAAGCCTTCCAGGCATTTCTCTTGGCTGAATGGGATTATTAAGAAGCAGTGGACTTTACACTTTAATTTTTTTTAATACTATAATTATGATGTAAATCTTGTCTGGAAGAGAGCATCTTCAGGAAGTGTTAATGGTATATTAAATGTCCTGTTCTAAGTAGATGGCAGTAAGAAAGACAGTATTCCTCTGGGTCATATGAAAACAATTCTTCAACCCACTTTACTAGTAACCAGGTACCATGGAGAACGAGAGTCCCACAGTGAATATAAGGTGGCAATGCACTTGACGGTTGAAGCACTGCACAGTTACTATATAAAACACACTTATCATTCTATGGATGGAAACCAGGCCTGCCTTTGGTTTCCTTGTTTCTTATAATGGCAATTTCAATTTTCTACTTTTCCAACCTTCAAACTTTTAGTGTAGAAACTTTAAAGACATATGCCCCAAATTCTGTTCATATTTACTATAGTGAAGGTTCATTCATAAGTACGCAGGAGGAGTGGTCTGGTTCCTCAAGTTCAGTTGATTTACTCTTGATTTCAACCAGTTTGTGGCACATTTGCCCGTGTAGCACATTTGTGCATACTCCTTCTTTTGTTTGCTTTAAACCAAGAAAATAGGCCGATAGTAATTCTACTGTGTTAGCCTTTGCCACTGATTAAAAGGAAATGCTGTATTAATGCCCTGTGTAGAAGCTAGAATGATACAAAACATTATTTTCTTAGCATCTTAGATGGACTTTTTTTATATGCTGAAAAGCATATCTTTTAGTATACTGTTTTGCTTTAATTTTCTTAGAGATCAGGTTTTATCTGCTAAAATAAAGTAAACCGCATAGTGGATCACTGTTTTTCTTTCTCTTCTTAGAATGCCAAATGAAGATGTTGTTTTTTTCTAATCTGTCAAGTGCTGTTTAAGTTTTTGTTGTGAGAAAGTATGTGGTAGCTGTCACTATCATGACAGGGCTCACATACACTTAGAAGCACAATTTCCAACTGGAGCTTGGAAAGTCGTTTTGCTAATTTTCTGTCATTTTTGCAACCAGGTGTAAAGCAGTCACTTCTAAATAGGTCGGGCTCATCTTGGCTTCCTTCCCAGTTGTGGAATATATCTGTTTAGGAGACAAAGAAATTGGGAGATATGCCAAAAAAAAAAAGAAAGGTAGAAGGGGAGGTTATAGAATTCTAATATTCTGTTGAGAGAGAATTAACAGGTCAAGTATTTACTTGTTTTAAGTTCTTTATATGTGCACACATAGAAGTGGGAGAAGACAAGAGAGCAGACGGAATCGTAATTTATTTGAATATTATTATACACACGGAATGATGACCCAACTTGAAATGAATAGAGCTCATAAGCACTGAAGCAAGCTGAAAATAAGCCAGAAAATGAGCCAGACTCACTGGTGATTACAAAAAAACAAAACCCAAATTTGACCAATTTAATTTGTTGCAAAGCTGAGTTAATAATCCAAATGACTATAGGTTAGTTTTTCTCAATTATTAGAAAGTGAGGATCTCCATACTTTAGTGATCAAAGGACCAAGTCAATTTGGTCGACCTTTGGGAAGTGTGCACTACTGGGGGGAAGTAGAGACATATTGATAGGAGATCGTAGCAAAAACGGCAGTCAGTGATGAAATGTTCAAGGGCACGGGCTGACAGCTGTGGCTCAGGGCCAGCCCTCACTGCTTAGCTGCTTAGTTGTAGCCTTTAAGCTTTAACTTCTTTATCTGGAGATAGAGATTATAAGGGCACCGACTATCTAGGGTTTTGAGGATGACTAATAAATTAATAATTAGAAAATATTTAAAATAGAATCTATTAAGTACAAAGGTACACATGTTCACACATTAAGTACACAGTGAATATTAGCTACTAATGTTATTACTACTATCAATAGGAATAGTTTACTTTAAATATATTTATAACTGAATTTTAATACATGCATATCTCATATTTTGTCAGATTGCTTCAAATAAAAATAAGAAAGCTGCAACAGACATTGGAACTCAAAGAAATTGTGTACTCAAATAAGCCTTGGGACTGTCAGATCAATGGAAGTTAAATAAACTTATTTATAGCAGGACCTCTCAGAGTTTCTAATATGCTAATTGTGCATTGTGAACACCTATAATTTCCTGTAAGGTTTTTTTGTTTGTTTTTTTTCCTTAGAGCATCTCCAGGAATAAGAGTTTCGTAGAGCACACTTTGGGGAAACTTTGGTAGACTAGGTAACTACTTGGGCTGATGTGAAGTTTAAGAATAATAGTTGTTGAAACAAAAGCCCAGGGAACAATTGTCCAAGACCCATTGGCTAAACTCTTGCCACTCAAAATGTGCAATGTGTCTGTGGAACAGGGAGTTTGTTAAAAATGCAAATCCTCAGGCCCCAACCCAGACCTTCTGGGAAAGAAGTTAGCTACAGTATTAACAAGACCCTCCTGGTAAATCATATACAGGTTCAAGTTAGGGAAACCCAGGTCTAAACGAAGTCAGCTTTTCACCCTGAGGTTAATGATTTTCTGTTGAGATCTACAGACTATAGTTCGGGAGACACTGATAAGGAGGTATCCTTCTGCCTGGGATGGTCCTGTCTTATCTCCAGTGAGGTTTCCCAAAGGAAGACAGCTGTGGCACTTAGTATCAGGATTCCATTGCAGTAGTGCTAGCAGCACTGGAAAGCATTGTGGGGCATGGCTCTGTATGCTATGCTGATTTCAAATGTTATTAAGCCAGGAAGTACTGCCTGGCAAGTGGTTTATCCTGTCTTGGCTATTCATGCATCCCAATTTATTTTTATTGTTCTAATTAAACCTCAAGTGATATTTCAAGTACGAATTGTTTTTTCCATCATTGAATCTTTGACCAGCGTATTAATGCTGTAGCATTAACGTGAGTCAGATGCTTAGTCATTTGTGGAAGATATTACATTAAAAAGAACTAGACTTGGCCAATTTTGTAGATTCCTTTGGAAATAGCTATGACAAGCTGATATAATTTCTCTGTAAATAAATGAGACTCACTTTTCCCTCACAAAATATACATTTAATTATCATTTTTTTAAATGAACTTAATTCTGAGGTCATGAATGTACAGTGGTAATTTATGTTCTGTGCTGGCATGGATATGTGCAGCCTGGGAGGTAGCGGTGAGACCCTGAGCTTTGACTCAGTTCTATATGTACCGGGACAGTTTAGGAAGATGTATTAGACTTTTCCAAAGTTCATATATTTCATTAACTGAGTATAAAATATTTACCTTCAAGATTGGTTGTAAGGATTAAATAAAATAAGAAAGCCCTAGATAAGAGTATCTAGTTCAGTGAAAGCCCAATAAATGCTAATATTATTATTACTATAATTATACAATTTAGAGCTATTAGTTCTATAAGCTTAAGCTTCAAAGAAAACTACATTAGATTTTATTGGAAAAATTAAAATTATGACATAACATTCCCTACTGACAACCTCTTTGTTTTAACCTCTCTCTGTTCAGAATTTAACTATTAAGTACATTTATGGAAGGTGGCAAATTTGTCCCATAGCTTTGTACTTGAGGTGCTAAGGGGGGGTATCTTTACTCCATCAGTGGAGTTTGGCTGTGTGTGTGTGTGTTTTGGGGGGTGGAAGTCATAGCTTGAGAATAAGCCCCACAATAGGCCTGGGCCCTGGGTCAGCAGATAAATCCATAAGTGCAAAGAAAATGGGAGAGAATCAACTAAGCACAAAAAGTTACAGACTGGTAACTTCTCTATAAAAAAGAACATTCAGGAACAACAACAACAAAAAGCTTCAGAAACCAAAAATTTGAGTGAAGAATGAAAAACCTCAGAAGAAGCTTTGAAAGGTAAAGCTGAAGAAATCTCCCTCTAAATAGAACAAATGGAGATAAAGGTAGTAGGAGAGGAAAGATTAGAAGGGTAGATGGCCTATCCAAAAGGTCCAACATCGGATCAATAGGAGTCCTAAGTGGCAAGACAGCATCGAATCATGATTGAATTGGCTTCTTTCCCCCTTAGTAGTATCTATAACTGTGTTGCATTTAATAATTAATACTGCCTGAAATTGGATGAGTTATAACTAGTACAAATGAGATGGTTCTGCTGTCTTCAGGGATAAGATACTTGTAACAAACTTTATACCTTTAATCCGGACAATGCAACTTCGCAGAATGTGGAAGGCCATGCAGAGAGACGTGGCAGGGCTGGCGTTGCACGAAAGTGAGCCTGGTTCTCATCTTCCACAGTGGAAGGTTGGTCAATAATGCTGAAGCCGAAAAACTAAGAAGTAACAATATAAGCATGATATTTAGGGATGATCAATTTAATGGAGAGGAATACCAAAAGAATCAGTTAAAAGAGATGAAGTGGGGTCTTTGGGAATAGGAAATAACTTCCAGTCTGTAACTTTTTGTGCCACATGGGTACATGGCGGGGGTGGGGGTGGGCAAATGTTTTATACACAGCAGTGTGAATATTTTTCATAGGTTTTTAAAGAATTATAATCTCTTCAGATATGTGCCTATATATTTGTTTAATAAAAACAAATATATTTTTTAAAAGTCACACAGATCATATCACTGACTTCAAGGAGATTTTTTTTTTTTAACTAAGTAAGCCTGTTTTTTATATCTTGCCTTGAGATGCTTCTTGATAAATTAGGAACTGTAATTGTCACAGAAATTGTGACCAAAAACCCATTAGAGAGGAAAAAAATAACTCGCCCCAGGCCACACAGTTAGTATGTGTCAGGTATGTGGTCCAGGGCTTATTCCTATTTGCTGTACTCTCTCTTAATCACGGTTATGCTTTTCATTGCCCTGTATAATTCTGGGCACTAGGGGCCTTTTGGAAATCCCGTGAAAGATGTAACATGTTCTTTATTGGATGCTTGTGGTAGGGAAGAGTTCTGAAGGGGCCTTACTAGCTTCTGAAAGCTGGATCTTATTTGGTAGTCCTCTCGCAAGAGTGGGAATGCCATCAAACAAACTGTATAACTCTTGTTCTGGTCTGCTTTCAGTGATAAAGAGTGACGGCTTTGCAGCAAGAATTGCATCAGGGTTTGTACACAGTAATATGAAAGTGATGGGTGAGGTGCTACTAGTTGAGGGGGTTAATTGCTGTCAAAGATGACGTTTTCTGACTTTCACGTCACTTCTGAGCTAATGATGTGTCAAGTCTGAGGGACACTGTTGGGGTGGAGACAGTCCCAAGCAGAGTTTCTGATGCCAAGTGAGAGACAGTCTGAACTAGAGAACCTGACATGTTGGTGTGCCCTCTGAGACCCATCTCCATGTCAGAGAAACTGTGATTCATATGTAGTTACAAGCAGGGCATGTACTCAATAGGTGTGATCATTTAATAAAGGGGTAGCAGGATCAATACACAACCACGTAACCTTTGAAATGTGAAGCTATGAAAACAAGGCTCTGCTGCAATATTTAAGAATGTTCAGAAGGTTCAAATTTTCATCTCATAACAAATACGTTTGCAGGATTTTCTAATGAAAAGAACTTTTCACTAGATGAAGAATTATTATGCTCTTTTCCCATTATATTTTAAATAGGATGACCAATTTTACCTGTAATATTTAACTATGACGTTATATAACTTTGAAACATTCTACCACTGCAGTAGTTCAAGCTTCATGTCTTTGAAAAATGCTTTGAAAGTACATTTTCTTTGACAGTATGACTCTTTCAAAATCTAGGTCTGGTAGTGTGTTAGAGGTATAAATTATTTAATGCAAAAAAAAAAGATTTTTGCAAAAGAAATTTAGATGCATCTCTTACCCTTTTGTGTTTATAAGTATATAAAAGTGGAGGGGAGGAGAGGGAGAAGGAGAGAAGGAAGGACATAAATGACACACAATGGCAGTTCACAGGTACAAAGCCTATTTATGTGCAAAAATGGATTAGTACCTATAGAACAGAAAATGAAATGGAAGGCCCTACTATATGCTCGTATTTCTTTTTCCCCAAGGAATGTGCATAATTTATTTTCAAATCTGATTACAGAACATTTTTTGCTCTACATTAAATCTATAAAGCTTATCAACATGATACTTTTTCAAATCAACATAAATCAGTCCCAGAAAACAAATAATGATTGATTTTTAAAGCGTAAGGAGTTTTCATTTCGTAGTTATTCTTTTGATACTGAATTTAACTGTTTGTATATGTCTCTGCTTGCTTGTCTTGTTCCACAGGTTTGCCTTCTGCAAATTTGGCTGCACCTAACCTCACCGTGGAGGAAGGAAAGTCTATCACGTTATCTTGTAGTGTGACGGGCGACCCAGTTCCTGTTATGTATTGGGATGTTGGTAATCTGGTTTCCAAACATATGGTAAGGCTTATGTTAGTCTGTGTCTTAATAGACAATGAGAGTGTCTCAGAACTTGAGAATGTATTAAATCTAGCAAGGATTGTTTGATATTTCATTAGGCTGTGTGTAGAAGTTTATGAATAAATTTGTTTATTCTTAATTAACAAAGGCAAGTTTCCATTGTAGTCATGCAAGCCCGATAGACTGGAGAGTCTTTCTGTCCCTCGTGAGCTCTTTGAGTTTTTGTGAACAAGTCGAGGGACTCTCCCTATGGTCTTCTCCCTTGGAGGAAGGTAGATAGGAATTTGAAGTTTAAGTCCACACTAAGCAATGGAAACTTAGAGAAATAGAAATACTTCTGATTTACTTTGCCTGAGCCCAATTCTGGCAGAGAAGCTTTTCTAATGTCATATGTTTTTTTTCTCTAGTTAGGAGAAGAAATGCCAAATTTTGTCACTTTGGGATCGATCCTAATCAAGATTATTGTTGTCTGTTAATTCATTTTTAGAATGAAACAATCAACACACAGGGCTCCTTAAGGATAACTAACATTTCATCTGATGACAGTGGAAAGCAAATCTCTTGTGTGGCAGAAAATCTTGTAGGAGAAGATCAGGATTCTGTGAACCTCACTGTGCATTGTACGTAATCACACCGGCATGTGTTTTACTAAGCCAATGACCGTGGACATGCCTACATTTGGTGTTGGGGTACTCTGGGTGTTGTTTAAGTTTGTTAAAAAAATACATGCACCGTTTTGTGGATACTTAGTTAAGAATCAATCTTTCATTTGTTTGATTGCTTCTTGATAATCTCTTGCTCATGTGGTACCTTTCTTTTAAGCTTCTTTTTTGATCTTGAGCTGGTCATTTGTGCCTTCCTCTGTCTTTTTTTCTGACAGAACATATTTTGAGCTGGTTGTTCTCACTTTTTAATGTTTTAGCTTAAATTCTCATAAGCCAGCTTCTAAAATATTTTGCTCTATAAAAACAAGATGATGTTTTAAGGTTATGATGCTGAAAATATTTCTGGCTGTTCACAAATACCTACGTGTACTGTTAACGCAATAAAACCTCATTAGTTTGATATTAAGTTTCTGAGAGGAGGTAGGAGATGCCCTATTTAAATTATCAAAAATTATCATCACCTGCAGAAAACTGGAATTATTGTTTTAAATTTCTGTATACATTTAAACTAAGATAAAAGATATTAATGCTTCTTCTTCATTAAGCATAAGAACACTATTTTTCATTATTATAAATAATACAACCTGTATCTTAAAATTTTGAATTGTGGCATTCAGAGCGAATGTATATTCAGTAAAAACCATACAGACACTTCATGTCATTGTAAATTCTGGGCTGGCACAGTACAAATTAATGAGGTTTTACCCTGTTTGGATTAGGATTTGGATGAGAAAAATGTGAATTGGCATGTGTGTAAGCATTTGTCCACATTTAACACATGTAGACCCATTGCCATGCACTGGCTAACACTCGCTTGTAGCACAAATTTAAGTGTGTGATTGTTGGATGAATGATTGGCATCACCAACTGTAATCCTCTGTTACTGTTAATACCAGCGCTGTCTCCAGTGGGTACTAGATTCCTAATTTCTCACTATTTTGACCCACCCAGAAGCCTGAAGTCAGTTTTATCCCCACATGTACGCAACCACTTCCAATTTTATGTCCTCCAATCCTCACCTCACCCCAAACTCATTTGAGCATGGTGGAAGGAATAAGTGGGCCCTGGGCATGGGGGCCTGGGCTGGTGGGAGGAAGGTAAGTGTGGCCTCTGCCCTACTGTGGTCCTTGCTGTGGTTGGTTCTTAATGTACATCTTCTAGTGGGTGCCTCTAAACAGACATGCACCTTATTTTGTATAACAGATGCAGAGTCCCCCTAAATTGTAAATATGTAAACTGCTCCTGGCCTGAAGAATTGGTCTTATCTGTCAAAGTGTAGATAAAGAATAGAAGGAATAGGGTAGGCACAATGGCTCCTGCCTGTAATCCTAGCACTCTGGGAGGCTGAGGTGGGTGGATTACTTGAGTTCAGGAATTTGAGACCAGCCTTAGCAAAAGCAAGACCCTGTCTCTACTAAAAATAGATAAATGAGCCAGGCATAGTGGTGGGAACCTGTAGCCCTAGCTACTTGCGAGGGTGAGGTCAGAGGATCGCTTGAACCTAAGAGTTTGAGGTTATTGTGAGCTAGGCTGACACCATGGCGCTCTAGCCTGGGCAATAGACTTTGTCTCCAAAAAAAAAAAAAAAAGAGTGAAAGGAATAAATGATAAAGGTTACTAATAACCTAGCTAACTGCTGTAGAGACCCTATTCAGACTGCATTCCCAGGAGATGATGCCATATAGTTTTTACTCCTTTTATGTAATGAACTTATATAATCAAGGAGAAGAAGGGAGGGAAGGGCTGCTGCATTAAACACCATCCAGGACTTGTGCTCCAGATCTATCTCACTTAGTAATCTTGACCAACTCACTTAACCTTATCAAAGTTTGGTTTCTTTATCTGAAAAAATGATGCTATTAGCTCTCAAGGCTCTTTTCCAGTCTCTGATTATACAATTATCAAAATTAGTCCACATTTAGACAAACAGTGTTTGAAGGATTTTAAATGCTTTCATTCAGGATAAGTACTCTGTTAAAAGAGTACTTGATGTTTATTTCTCCAAAGCATAGAGTATGTTATTTGTACCTGATGTTGGGAGTAATTTCTAGTCTGTTTTGGACCCCAGACATTTAAAGGATTGAAACATTGACATCTAGTATCGTAGCAAAAATGGACCTTACAGTAATGAACTGTGATGCTTAAAGAGTATTTGCAACTGACAATCAGTGAAAAAAATTAGTTTATCATGCTTTATAATAACTAATCAGCAGCAGTAACATTCATTGTATTGATAAATTTGATCTGTTTTAGAAAAGTATGTGAGATTAAGGCTTCATGTAAAATTTCTGAAGTCATTTCTTTTATTTTTGAGGGAAGAAGTACTATAAAAATAGTGTTCTTCATTTTATTTTTGATGAATCTACATAATATCAAAGATACATATATTTGAAGCCAAAGTCAACTTCAAATGAACCCTTTAGACTGTAGGAAATCCCCTGGATCTATTTGGAACTGGTTCTTGTTTACAATGAACAGATTTGAAAAGTGACTGTGAAGCATAGGTCTTCAGTAGAGCAGAGAAAAGAGTCTTTCTGAAGCTCTCTGTAGGGAGTTAAATCTACCTTGATGATGATACAGGATATTGATGGATTCCAGACTTGCTGGTCATGTGTTTTCTTAAACCATACAATATTTGAATAAAATTCCCTGTCAATAACCCAGAAATCTGGAGATGGCGAGAATTCTGAGCTTTCTGATGCTATTAACTCTCTCTTTTTCAATTTAGTTGCACCAACTATCACATTTCTCGAATCTCCAACCTCAGACCACCACTGGTGCATTCCATTCACTGTGAAAGGCAACCCCAAACCAGCGCTTCAGTGGTTCTATAATGGGGCAATATTGAATGAGTCCAAATACATCTGTACTAAAATACATGTTACCAATCACACGGAATACCACGGCTGCCTCCAGCTGGATAATCCTACTCACATGAACAATGGGGACTACACTCTAATAGCCAAGAATGAGTATGGGAAGGATGAGAAACAGATTTCTGCTCACTTCATGGGCTGGCCTGGAATTGATGATGGTGAGTACCTGAGGCTTTTGCACATGGGGAGAGGGTCTAGTACTCAACTATTGTCTTAAAGCTCTGTTAGTCATGCTCAGGGGTCGGTAGGTCACCTGGAGTGGATTTGTTCCCTATGTATTTATTCTTTGACAAAAGGTGAAGAAGCACTAGCTGCATAGGAGACCTGCTTCTCATGCAAGTACAGAATGAAAGAGGACAACTAGAAATATGTGAGGCTTCTTAGGATATGTCCAGAGCTGGTGACATGTCTCTTCAGTCCATATGACATTGGCCAGCAAAGCAAGTCATTAGGCCAAAGCCAAATCAAGAGGCAGAGAATTGTACTCCTTCTAAGGAGATGATGAGGGAGTGAATAATTTTGAATAGTGATCTGCTATATAGGAGAATTACTGTAGAGTGCATGAGTATTTCATGAGAAAAGGATTATCATCATCACCATTACAAGTATCAAATGAGATTTTGTACCCACGATGACAACACCCATGCAAAAACATGAGCAAATGAACTGTGTTTGGTTGGCTTATGCAATATTTAGGTTTTAATTTCTAGCCCCTTATCCATTGGAATGGAGAATCCTGCTTTCTTATCCATAGGCAGGAAACTGGTATTCTAGGCTATTTTACTTACCTGGGTTGACTGAATTGAGCCATTGTCTTATCCTGAGAGTGATAATGCTACCTATTTACAGTTTGGACTGGGGAAGGATCACTAGCATCAGAGGTCTAATCTGTGGCCACCAGGAGAGTGTCACTGTGAGCTAACAGTGGGGGACAGTCATTGTGCTCTCCCTTGCTTCAGATAATGTCCTTCACTAGAATATTCTTACTTGCTCGATCTTGTTGTCCAAATGCTTGCTGTCATTATGGAGGTTGAGGCTGGTATTTGGATGTTAGCACCTGCTCATGAGTCCCTCACAGTAACAACTCTGAGTTAGTCAAAGTCACACAGAGATGACTTGATAGAGAGAAGGGAAAATAGAAACCTGGGACCTGTGGGGCAGGGCCTGCTGGGCAACATGTAACTGTGTGGCTCACAGGGTGCACTGCAAAGGCAACCCATGCAAAGTCATCTCAGCCACATAGTCATGGAGAATGCAGTGTCTTCATTACACAATAAGCTCCGATATCCTGGTATTTGCTAAACATCTTTTTAAATGCTCAGGCTTCCTTAGCATGTCCAAAATGTGATTTGAATTATGTAAGTTTGATTTATAAACAGCCATTCAGGAGCACATAAAACAAGCTATGTTTGGATACAATACCAAGCACCCCTGGCTGCTGTTGTCTTTTGCATTAAATCTTCCTCTTAATTGGGAGTTTAGGAGCCTTTGCTGCATAGGAGACCTGCTTCTTATGCAGTTACTTGGCTCCAGGTGCTGTTGTAAGTCTTTAGATTACTGTGTTTCCTCCTGCATGTTTGAGGGAATAACAGCTTCATAGTTAAATCTGGAGACTCTGATTTGGGGCAATGGTTGTTAGTCTGTTATTAAATAAACTTTTTATTTATGAATAATTTTAGATTTGCAGAGATGTTGCAAAGGTAGTACAGAAAGTTCCCATCCCCACTGTTAACATCTTACCTTACTGTAGTACATTTGTCACAACTAATACACTAATAAAGGTACATTACTGATAACTGAGATTTACACTTTATTTGAATTTCACCCATGGCCCTTTCAAACTATCAAGGATGAAACTTGATTCAGGGTGAAGGACTGGAGTTTAAAAGCTATCAGAAATGATCTGTGTCCTTTGATATATGTGTAGTACTTACTGTTAGTGTAAAGCCAATAGCTTCTGTTGGAGGTCGGATTTTGATGTATTTTCTTTTGAACATTTCTATACAGCACTAATATTTATTTATTTATTTATTTATTTTAAAGAGATAGTCTCACTTTGTTGCCCTCTTTAGAATGCCATGGTTTCACAGCTCACAGCAACCTCTAGCTCTTGGGCTTAGGCGCTATTCTCTTGCCTCAGCCTCCCAAGTAGCTGGGACTGCAGGCGCCTGCCACAACACCCGGCTATTTTTTTTTGTTGTTGTTGCAGTTTGGCTAGGGTTGGGTTCGAACCCACCACCCTCGGTATATGGGGCCACCGAGTGTTACTCACTGAGCCACAGGTGCTGCCCAGCACTAATATTTCGTAGAGTTGAGCTCCTATTATCCACATGTCCTCATTTTTATTGATGTCTCTGTTCATTAGTTAGTGATGGGAAAAAATATTGTCTGGTGTAAGAATAACTTGGAGTCTCTCAAATATTCCCTTTAAAAGGCATAATTTATTTTTATATACAATAAATTAAACTAAATTTTATAGAGATGGATTTTTCCTCTCTTTTTCTCTTCTTGTTCATTTATTCATTTTTATTGTCTTTAAAGTACACATTTGTCTTTAAAAAAGAAGGATTTTTTTTCCTTTGCCTATTTACTCAAATACCATCCATTTAAGGAATAATAAATGAAAGTGGAAATGAAGGAGACTTGGCCCAGGGTGAAGGTGGATGTAAATCACCCTACTGTGCCATAAACCAGTGTGACCAATTAGATGTTGGTCTCACTTGGCTTGGAGGGAGGATCTTTGTGGGTACTTATGAGATTCACAGCCATAGCATGCAGATAATGACCGTTCTTAGCATCACTTCTTTTCACTTCTGTCTGCCTTTAAAACTAAAGGAAAATAAACAAATAGTAAAAGAAGAAGAAAAAACGCTGGCCTACAGATACATTGCATGTTAAGAACAAGTTTGGCCTTACAGTCCAGCAATATTTCTCCTGTCATCATGTAGTAATTGATGAAAAAGTTTGGCTCTCACCAATATTTTTGACAAAAGTTTCATTTTTTCCCCCAGTTGTTTGATGAGATCCTCCTTTTTTTTTTCATTGCAAGTTTCCTGTCCTGGTTTACAAGGAAGCAGGGAGCCTCGGCTCTCCCTGACGCTGGCTGCCTTTTCACACAAAGCCAGAAGAATCGATCTGGCAGCTCTTGGGTCCTTTAGAGTGTGTGCATCTTACTCAGCTTAGAACCAAGATTTTCATGGGATGCCCACTTGGCTTAGGAATTCACTTTTGAAAACAGAGAATGAAGAATATTGAAATAAATGGAAATGTGAATAATAAACAGTAAACCAGAAGTTTCTCAAACACAACTGGTGAGGATGGAAGAGGGTGGGCTGATGAGACAAAATGCCCCATGATAACCTTTACTGCCTCATGTGAACACTGGGCCAGCTTGGCAGACCTCTGCTTTCCACTTGGAGGAAGCCTGAGTTTGATGCAGCATCAGCCCAGGCCAAGGTGGTGCCTTTCATAAAGTATGAGGATGGGAGGCAGGTATTAAAGGAGAGAGGTCCAGCAAACCAAGATCCTTGTGTGATGTTTTCTGAGCGAGCTGGGGCCCTACAGACTCCACCACTACCCCATTGCGGGCACTAATGTGGAATGATAGGTGCTATCAGGTCTTTAGATGTCAGCAGGACCCCAGACACCAAGCCAATGCCTTCCCCATCTGTTGATCACTGGAACCCTGGCCAATAGCTGAGAAAGGGAGAAAAGACTTTCCCAGACTCCAGACCTCATCATTTTGAAGCCCTCATTGAAGAACTTAACTCAGTGTTGCTTAGATTGGGGTTCTGTTTAAAGCAACTTTCATCAGAATGAAATCTAGAGAACTGTAGTGTCCATCTTTCTAGCACACTGTAAAGCCTAAATTGTGACAATCAAACTGTAGTGATCTTATTTTATTTTTCTTTTCCATGTCCCTTTACCATGGACTTACTCACAGTCATCTTCCTGGGCTCTCAGAGCAGTAGCTTGTAGCACTTCCTTGCACATTACAATCAACTAGAGATTTTTCATTATTATTTTATTTGATTACATTTTTAATACACATTCTGGTACCTGCCATTAGCAAGTGTGATTCAGTGGCTCCTGGATGAGATTTATTTAGGCTTTGGCAGTTCTTGGTTTTAAGATTTCCCAGTGTTTCCAATGAGTAACCAAGGCGAGCCTCGCTGCCTTAGAGGAGAACTCAGCCGTGTAAAATTTTTTGCTCGTGATTGAGTAGCAATCTTTTGGTCATTTGAGATTGCAGTCAGAAGCTCAATTGAGAAATGGTATGTTTCATCTGAACTAGAAATCAAAACTCTGGGCTTGACCTCCTGACCAAGTTCAGGCTGACAGAATGGGCTAGGGGCTGGAATTTGCTGCGGTTTCAGCCCCTCTGCTGCCCAGGTGCAGGAAATGGGGTTGAGCAGTGTCAGGGAAGTTCGCTTGCTAATGGCTTTGTGCTCTTGGGACATGGGAATGTTCAGTGCTGATGCTTGAACTATCTTTCCTGGATACCTTGGTGAGTTCTTGGAGATTCTTTTCTCTGCTGGTCTCATGACGAGAACAAACATACCTCTACTGGGGCTGTTGGCAACAACTTCTTCCTCCAGGAAGGAGCTTTGTGTTTGGGGGGGGTCCCTCTGCCCTCTCCCCCAAGAGGCTCTGTTGACAGGACCCAAGACTCCCAACACAGACTCACTTGGTCCATAGGGAGCACTCATGATCCCTTGTCTTCTGGGTGGAAGGTCGAGCCATGTGCCAGCTGCCTCCTGCTGCCGCAGGGGGCTCACCCCTTCTGGGGTAGGAGTCAGGCTTTGTCCTCTGAGCCTTTTTCCTGTAGGGAACACAGCTCAGGCTCTCAGAGTGGCTCCACAGAATCCCCTTGGCGGGGTCCCTTCTAAGTCCTTCCTTGCTCTCTCCTCCTGAGGACCTCATAAAGTCTCAAGGTGAATCAGATATTTTGAAGGATACAGGTCCGGTTCTCAGCCAGTTCTTTTTGGGAATCCCACTGCTGAGTGCCTCCCATTCACTTTGGTGTCAGTTACCAAGACAGGAAGAGTCTCATTTAACATCCTGTTATGCTAGAATCTAAGGACGTTGAAAAATGTGTCAGCTCTCTGTGAACACAGGGTGCTGGGCTGTCCCTTACAGTGAGTTACAAAGCTCCAGACTACATGGATTCTTTGTAGGAAGGGGATGGGAGTGAGGTACAGGACTGGGCAGTAAAGCCCAGCCCCTCCCCTTGTAAAGAACACCCTGACTGCTGATAATATGATGAAAGGTGAAGAAACACTTGGCCTTTCGTTCCTTCCCTTTGCTCCTGTTTCAAGGTTGCCTTCATCCTGGCTTAAAGGCATCAGCCAGCTTCCAATTCCCGGAGGTATCCCTGGCCTGGTGCTAGGCAGGGCCTCGCTGAAGATATGCAGAAATCACAGAAAATGAAGAATAAAGGCACCCCTTAGAATGTTTTCTTTTCTGCAGAAGCCTCTGAACAGAGACTGTTACATGGAATAGGTGGAACTGCTAAGATTTTACTTTTTAATGAGATAAACTCCCATTACTTGCTCTCAGTCCAAATGACTCATTCAGAGCTGATGTTTGAACTTGGAATCTTACTCACAGTTAGTCCCCACTCTCCGCATTATTTGAAGGGAATTTTTATGTGGTGGGAAAGATTTGGATTTTGGAGTCTTCTCTGATTTAATTTCAGATCTGAGTTCCATCCCCCACGACCTGTGTGGCTTTGAGTAATTTTCTTCACACCTGGGAGTGTGAGGTGGGATTTTCCTTCTCTAAAATGCAGGGATCTAGCATGTCCTTAGAAGGTTGCTGTGAAGCTGAGCATCTCTGCGGTGCCGGGTGCAGGGCCTGACACTGTCGGCAGGTGCTCAGCATCGCTCTCTTCCTAGACAGGCTTGGAGACTACTAGAAAGGAGGTGCATGCTCCTCACTTCCCTTCATATTTACACTTTGTTGCCCTTAGGGAGGGAGAAACTCTACACCCAGAAATGCTTTTTCTCAAACTAGCTTTGCCCTCTTATTTTGATGCTTGGGTTTACTCAGAAAATGGACCTTGGGACTCTGCTATATTACTTTGTGAGCTGTCTAGACTTGGCCCCTTAAGGAGAAGACAAAGTCAAGGTTTAGTTCTAGAGAAGGTGGGTAAATGTCTCTTTGCCGTCTAAGCTCTTTCTCTTCCCCCTCCTCATTTGGAATGGGGCCCAGAAGGATGCCTTCCGGATCAAAACCAATCTCCTGGCCTTTCCCCTTTTCTTTGCCACATGGTCAGAGAAACCCAGCCTCAGTATTTGATAATATAGTTTTTACTTTTATGTTTCATTGAAAAATTATCACCCTTCATGCCCACTGAGATTTTTTTGACTCTGGTAAAACTTCTTAGTGAGTCGTAAATCAGGGATTCCAAACTTTTAATGTACTTACAAAACTCCTGGGAACTCTTAAAATGTAGACTATGATTCAGTGGATCCAGAAGAGGGCCTGAGATGGTGCATTTCTAGCAGGAGCCCAGATCATAGAGATGTTACTGTCTGGACCACACTTTGAGTCATGAGGATGCCCCACAGGGCCTGGGGAGCCACTGGTAGAACTGGCGAGGCATTCATCAAGCTGATCTCACTTGATGCTCTCTGAGAATATCACATAGTCATATGATAATAGAATAGATGGTGTACAGAGATGTCCTCTAATTGAGTTTGGCAAGAAGTAGGATGAATTCAATATGTGGCTTAAGAAGGCTTGGGAGAGGAAATAAAAAGTAGAGACAGTAGTTTCAAGGACACACATACCAAGGAGAGGGTTATCTGAGGATTCTCCAAAGATTCTCACGTATCCTATTTAGCTTACAGGCCAAAAATAAAGACTTGTGTAAGATGAAATTGATCCACTATGTGGCTGTCATTGGAATTCAATCCTACATATAGCAAAGACCTTTCATGAACAGGAAAGTGAGCGTAGAAGCTGAGTCGTGAGTAGAAGTGATGAAGGTTTCTTTTTAAGCAGACTTTGAAGCAGAAGTTAAATGACGGAGAGATTTCTTGCGATTTATTATGAGGAAGGAACCTAGAGCCCGTGTTAGCACCTTCTGATCAGATAGCACAAGTTCTGTGAATTTTGAAGGTCAGTCAGATTATTTCTACAAATATGAACACATTGATTAACAACGGATTCTCTTATCCAAGTCATTTCCCAAGTGATTTAATGCTTTAGGTTTGGAGCAAACCTAGCTGGAGCATTGGATGATAAAATACCCTTGCTTTAAAAGCTTACCATTCTTTAGGCAGAGCATAAAGAGTGTCTCTGTAGCCCACTCATTGAGGAAGAATGTCACAGCTCAAGAATGCTCATTCACACAAGCAGTGGGAGTTAGTGACTTATGCTTCCTAATTCAGGCGCGCTTGTCTCCTATGCGAAATGCACGTCAGGAACAAACTATAAATATTGGAAGAGCTTTTCCCACAGCTACAACTTTCCTGCTGTTTTATCCAAAGATTCATGACGTCTGGATGAAGTAGAGCTCTCCGCAGTGCTTAGAATTGCCCCACACTGGCGGATTTAGATTTGGCGTAGTTAGGCCAAAGAATGTAGAAAGAGGACATTTCTCCAAATGTTACACGTTAAGAAAACATAAAGCCCCTCTGGCTCCACACTGTTTGTTCCGTAGGCCCTTTGTCAGGACCCCTTGTCCTGGCTGGGGTGGGGTGGGGTGAAAGGAAAGAGAGTTCTACCCGCTTTTCTTCCTTAAATAACTGAGGAGAGCACGGTTTGGCCATAGATTCATAATAATCATGATAATTAAGATTTATACTTAAATAGCTCTTTCTATCTCAAGAGTACTAATGTTAATTAATTATGCTTCCCGAAGCTCCGGAGGAGTTGCCAAAGCCAAGGCTATTATCCTCTCCTGTCTTAGGAAAGATTCCTTTGTTACAGAAAAAGTGAAGAAACTCCCAAGGCTGCATAGCAAATTAGTGGTTCATGGAGAAGTGAAACCCAGAATCCGAATCCCCAGTGTTTGGGGGCCCTGAGTTTAGCCTGCTTTTCTGAAAGGAAAGAAGAGATGGACCTGAAAATCAAAAGGCTGACCCCTTTGTGGTAGAAAACAGTCCTGGCAAAGCAAAGGCGGCTTACTTGAATAGAGCAGATCTTTTGTATTGCTTTATCATATGGAATGCTCTGAGATATTTTTCAAGATCACACTCAACGGAGTCTGTAAATAGAATGGAAAGAAAAGTCTTTTCTTTCTTTCTTTCCAATATTCTTTTTTTTTTTTTTAAGAGCATTAGAGAGAAACTAAAAGCTTAAAGGAAGGAAACAGATGTGTCTTTTGGCCTCCCCATTATTTTTGTCTTGGTAGCAGAATGGAGAATGAACCATACTGTCAGGCTTCATCTCTTCCCACAATTTATTTTTTATTCTACAAGCACATTTTTCCTTTAACTGTAGAGTCTTACAGTTAAAAAGTCATAAATATTTACTCATGGAGATTTACATAAAGTCATAAGATTCACTCGTGAGCTATAAATGAGATTAGAGGGGTGAAATAAAAAGGCCCCACTTTAGGTAATTTGAGAATGGCATTAAGAGCCTGGAGAAGTGCTTGGGGTTCATGCTTGAGAAAAGAAAAGAAAAATGTGATTCTGTCTTTCCTGTGTAGGAGCCTAAATGCCCTAAGGGTTCCTGTCCTGGAGGTATGGACCTCACCTGCTCACTGTGGGGCCTGGTCACGAGGGTGGCCATGGCCAGGGTCCAGTCACCTTTGTCCTTTTTACTAGGGATACGTCAGGCTGTGCTCTGGACTGGCTCCTCCCTTTCTAACATTCCTTAGGTACGAGGAAGGTAGAAGTGCGTGTGGACCTCAGGATGCCCAAATCTCATGACAGAGCAGTACTTGACTGTCGGCAGACCTTGGTACCGGGTGGGCCCTCATCTTTTTCCAGCTGGGGAGGAGTTGTACCCCTACCCTTGCGTGAGCTGTGGAGGGGTCTGTCAGTCTCCACTAATTTGGAGCACCTGTGGGGTGAATGGAGTTCCCAGATTGCCATATTTTATGCCACAGATTCCCAGTGCAAAGCTTTACAGCTTGATGCCACCTCTTGCTACTGTAACCTGAGATTTCTGATTGGATGAAAGCTACTAGGGCAGCATTTACGAAAGCGTAATGAATGCTCCCTACCAGGGCTCGGCTCAGGCACAGTGCTGCTCCTCTATCCTCTATTCATTCTCTTTCTCTTGGATTTTATCCCCCATAGAAAAAACTGTTTGTCCTTCCTCATTGTCCTTTTGGTTCTGAATATCTTCAACGAGACTTCCTAACTTTAGCTTGTAATGATACATAATGGTATATAAACAAACATATTTCAAGTCCGCGAAAGAAACTAGTTAGAACTTAAGACTTAAACATGGCGAGATACTTTTAAAATTTGACCATTGCCAGACATCTCAAAAGGAAGTGGTACTGTTTTTTTTTTTTTTTGGTTCTGCATTGACAGTGATGTTAATAATTACGTCATGACTGGGGTGTAAAAGTCATGAGAGGTTTTGCTTAACTGGGAAGTTGCTTGCAGGAAAATACTTGATGGGCTGGGGTCAAATGGAGTACTGGGGCCCTTGTTTTTCTTAAATTCTAGCTTTGTGCATGCCCCTCTGTGCCAGGCTTCCTAAATCTTTATACCGACTGGCATTTGTGGTGGTGAGTAGACCCTTGTCAGACATAGCACAGTTTGAGAGGGGAAAAAAAAGACCTGTTATTGTTCCTCCCACATTGTCTTTCTGTGAGTTTCATAATCTTACACTAAATTTGGCTATTCCTGACAACGAAAGTAAAGTGACTGTATTTCTCATATATCTGGGAAAATGAAATTAGGAAAAAGTGGTGCTTTTCAGAAAGTTTAGCTGTGGCCTGATAGCTTGTTGGTGCACTTGGTAAGAAAGACATGCCCTGATCTGAATTGTAAGTCTGGAAAATGCCCTGTTTTCTAGATTATAGGCCGAACCTATTGGGTTTTGATCCCACCCTGAAGCTCATTTGTCCATCCCTGGCATTTGCTACATTGGATTGATTGGACATTCTTGGACGTTCTTAGGGGCTTTGTGTGGGTGGTGTGTTTGGGGGTTCTCTATGATGAGACAGATTAAACCTATACGTCTTTCATATTCACTGAGGTCGTTTACATGTGTGGTTGAGAAGAATCTGGCTCTGAATCTTCAGTCTTTTTACATTCTTATGGAATTGGAGGTATAAAAGTGATGGTGAATATAGATGCTTCTCTTACACGTATAGGTGTCCATGAAGGCGAGAGAATAATTTAGAGTGACCAGCTCCTCTCATTTTAAGCTGTGAAGTCCCATATCCAGGGAAACCCTCAGTCCTGGGAAAACGGGAAGGATTGACTGGGAGTGCCCTAGTTTTAAAACTTAGAGGGAGGGCAGTGGGCGGGAGGAGAGAGGGCAATTGGCAGGATCTCATGTAAGGCGCACTAAGTGAGGGTGCTCAGCATGCCCCCTGGGTGAAGAGCTCAACGATAACTTGAACTTTACCTTAGAATTGAAAACAATGTAACCTAAACATCTATACTCTAATATTAATTTAAAACAAAAAAATTTTAAAAATACAGAAAAACCCCCCACAAAAACCTCTTGAAGTCTAGTGTCCCAGGAATGAATCTCTTTGGTCCCAGGCAATCTAGGGACCGAAGGTCACTAGGTCACCCTAGTACAAATTAAGGTTCACGTACTTATATCCAAATATTTAAATGCTATGTTTCAAGTAAATGAATTGTGAAATACAATAGGTTCTACCTTCCTGCCTGACAAATATACGTTTATACTGATGTTGAAGGCTGAAGTTAGAACTCTCAGGCTGGATGGAGGGACGTGGAGAGAAGAGGGCAGAGTGAGATCTTCTAAAATCCTAAATTACCGAGTAGTTCAAAGAGCGCTTTGCTCTCTTGGAGTTATAGAACCTTTCCTTCAGCAGGTGTAGTAAATCCCCATGGTGAAGGGGACACTATTTGGTCTAAGGCTTTTGCAAAGGGAAAGGACTTCAGAGAACAAGTGAGTGCCCTGCAAGTGACATTGGATGGGCTACCACTGGGACTTCCTGCCGCTTTATTCACTGAATTAACCCCTTAAACTGCAGGGTAGCTCTCAAGTTTCTTCTCAGGCTGTCATAACAGCTACAAATAATTCTGATAATACATATTAACATATTGACATATCATAACTCAAAACTACTTTTAAATGGTATTTCGGATAGTGAAGCTCCTCAAAATGCAACTGAAAGTTATTAGAGGCAATGACTTTGCATGAATTGATACAGTGTCATCACAGGCGGCTGCCCAGGTTGTGCACTGCACAATTTTGGATGGTGCCATTCACAGGGATTGTAATATGAAAGGTAACCCCCACCCACCCCTTTGAGCAAAGTGTGTATTACATGGCAACTTGCAGTGTCCCTGAATTGAAGTACGCAGCCATTCATTTCATTTGTTCCCTGCTAAAATAGATATTTTTCTAGTTGAAATATATTAACATTCTAATTTGAACATTGGGGCCACTTTTATTTGGTTCTTCATTTAGACTAATCTTGATTATTCACTGGGGAATGCACGAACAGAAAATTGGCTCATTTCACTCTATTTTAATGGCATTTTCCTGCTAAGGGTTCAGAAGTGAAATGAAAACTGAGTAAGCTTTATGGTTTGCAAGTTTTACTGTTTCACATGGCAAGTGAGGACTAAAAGCATAGGAAATAGCTTTGGAATTTCATTTTGCCATCATTTAAATGTTATAACAAAATTTAATTTTATTTCCAAGTAGACTTTCATGTGGAGACCTAGTTAGCTCTGATTGGAGAATAAGGAGCAAATGTTTTTGTCACCAGTTCTTGTTGATGCCGAGTTTTAAAAAAAATTTTAAATGTTTCTGGTGAGTTTCATGGGACTACCTTAAAGCAGAATATTCTGATCATCTCTATAACTGCAGAGCCATCCAAAAACAATTAAGTTGGTACACTTTTGCATTTCTCTCTGACATAATATTTATTTCTAACCTTTTATATGTAAATGCTTTCAATAGAGGAAGTACAATTTCTGTGTCGTATTAGGGCATAAAAAGAGTTTCTTCAAACTAAGGACTAGACCCCTCCCCCCCAAAGACTGAATGGAGAGTCAAACTGTGGTCTAGATAACATTGTGCAGGGTGGTTAATAATATACCCCTGAATGCGATGGCCCTGCTACATGGAGTTTGACAGTAACCCCCAAGGCAGGAAGAGAATAACAATAGTGATACGAAAATTATCTGTCTTTGGAATGAAAAATACCCCCCTGATTGCAAGGAAAATGGTTAACTGTATAATAGAACAGTACAGAAAGCAAATAGTTATAGTTCATTGATTGCTGAAGTTTTTCCAAAGTGATTAGTAAGTTCTCCTTGGTCTTTTTTTCTTTTTGGAGGGATGTAAGTTGGGGGCCTGGGGTAGGGAACAGATTTAAGGTGAAACAAAGCAAGAATATTGGGTTTATTTACCATATCCTATAAAACAGTTTATTCAATTATAAAAACCTTCAGTGTCTATTTAGCTCATTTTATTTGGCATAGGTTGTACATGTGTAAACACCAAACCCATGCTTACAAATATTTTCTGTTTTGCTTTTTAGGTGCAAACCCGAATTATCCTGATGTAATTTATGAAGGTAACTATCATTGTTTCCTTCACACTGTATTTTTTCTAAATGTTTGTGTATAATGTAATAAATCAACTAAAAGATCCCTACCCCAGTCCCCCAACTTGGAAGGGGGGACTTTTATCTCTAAGCTCAGATAAATATATACACTTTAAGCATTACAGAGTCCAAAACAATATTTCAAAAATCATGCAGTATTGACGGCCGTATCCCCTTGACATTTGCAGTGCCTGTAAATAGCACTTTCTCGCTCATGTTCTGTTCTTGGAAGTAGTAAATCCATTTTGCTGGCTGTAACAGACATTTTGTTTCCATAATTGGGAACTAATTACCTATTTAAAAGCCATGACTACCAAGAAAAGGGAAGTGTATCAGTTTCTGGCTATGTCAGTAAACCCAATTCAAAATCATGTTTCTTGTGCGATGAAGAAGTTTGGCTTTGAGAAACCTCAAAGTTACAGCTTGCTCTAAGGTTGGTTAAACCAGCCCCTCAACCCTGTCATCAGGAACCCAAAGGCTCTTTGTCTCTACACTCTCTTGCCCACTTTGCTAGCTTCAGTGTAAGGGCGATTCCCCTATGGTTAGAAAAGGATGTCAGCAGAGAGGCTGTCTCCACTCACACTGATGAGAAAAGGGAAGAGCTTCTAAAGGCGTCTCAGAAGAGAGCTTTTCCCTAAACCTCAACCAAACCTCTTTGTATCAGATTCAGGACCCCATCGGGACACGGTCCATTCTTGCCCTCATTATTGATAAGAAGGAAACATTAACCCTCGATTAACTAGCTCCACCCTGGACTTTAAGTCTGCTTTCCCTGAGGTAGACAGACTTAACCCCCTTGAACAAAATGAGGCTGTCTTGGGAATGCAAGAGGAAAGAAACCAAAGGTCCACTGTATTAGCTTTTGACAGAATAGCTCATATCTCCTTTGCTATTTTGCTCCATAACCAAGGACATTTTACATGGTATGAAAGCCCATGCTGCTTTCATGATCAGGATGCCACTGTGTGGGGAAGTGGCAGGCTACATTTCAAGATGTGGCTTGAAATTTAAGAATAGTTGAAGGTTAGATTGATTAAAATATCATATTTACATATTTATGCTATAAAATATTCCATTCTTTGATTTTGTATATATATATATATGCTTAGCTAAATTTTTATTTTTTCTATAAAATCTGTTTGTAGGCTTATATGTGTGTGTATTTAACTTGAGGTCCTTTCAACTGGGGAGGGAATTTATATTGTCTTTTCCTGCTTATGTACATTAACCCATACTTATTCCATACTTTTGTTTGGTTGATTTTATGCATATGATTTGTGTTTTGGTCAGGAGTTATGTAAAATCGTAATTCAAACATATCTCAAATTCTACCTCAGGATAATATGTTTGAATTATGATTTTACATTTTAAAGTTAGGCTTTAGACCCCTTTTTGGTAACTTTAAGGCTTTAAAAATGTCACCTTTCCATTGCCTTCAGATCTCACTTGGATCTTCGGGCCAAAATGTCATCATATTAAATTGTAGATACTTCAATGGTTTACATTTTGCATGATTTGGTTGGCTATAACCTGAAGAGGGAGAAATAAACAAATTAATTATGTCTGTTAGTATTTGAAATCAGTAAGTTTTAAGATATTCATAATAAAAATTATGAGAACATGATTTTTGGCATTAAGAATGATACAGAAAACAGAAAATAGATGTTTTTCTGTTAACTGTTTATTCATAAAGGAACATTCTGCTAATAAAAATATAATGTAAATTGGGTGCCCCGAGGCCAACATGATGTGAGTCTATCTAAAGAAGTTTAGCTGGGGCTGAGTTAATGAGGCAGCTTCCCCAGGATGGAAATTGAAGGCAATGTAACTATTCAGAATTAAAATACAAACACTATAAACAACATTGTCTGCAGTAAGTTTTCTAAGAGTTTTCTGGAACCTTTCATATGTGAGATTACTAATAAAAACTTTTGACTACCCTCAAAAAAAAAATCAATCATTATTTCCATCCTGATCCATGTAGACTAAACATTGATCCAGAAGATAGCACCTGCATTTGAGAATTTGATGAAATCAGAGCAAAGCTTTATAATTCTAAGTATTGTATTGGTCTTCCCATTAATACTTCTGAAACTGAAATAGTGGGGCTGGCGCCCTACTCCTTTGAGCCACAGGTGCCGCCCAATTCAGAACTCGTTTAAAAAGTTCATGCATGGACCCAAGTTCCATCATGATACTGATTCCACATTTGTCTTAAGGGTTTGCCCTTTACTCACATAATATATGTATTTACCTGCCCTGGAAATCAGTATTTCTTCTTTCAAATCTGAAACCATGTCTGGGTTCAACCACCTTCTTGCTAGGCAGCCTCTATACTAGGCATTCAACTTTCCTCAGCTGATATTCTTCAGCTATAAAACTGGCAGTTAGGCTCAGTCTCTAAAGACTCTTCCCTGTCTATAAATCTATAACTCTTAGATGACTGATGCCCTTTTGCCCTATGGATTTGTTTTAAATATGCCATTGATAAAGGGGTATATTCATCCATCCAGAGAAAAAACCCTAAACCAGGTTTAGGATCTGACCAAAAGAACAAGGATATAAAGATCTGGATTGAGTAAAGTCTTAGCACTGTGAGGTTGACTCGGTGGCCTGGTTGTGCTGCTTCCTAGCCGGGCTGTTCAGTGGTTTAGAATCTTTGGGATTTGTGTCGGTTCATTCTGGATCTTACTCTGGCCTCAAGTTTGTTGGCAACCTAATGACAACTTCATATTCCTTCTCTTTCTCCCTTCTCCAATTTAAGATTATGGGACCGTTGCAAATGATGTCGATGACACTACCAACAGAAGTAATGAAATCCCTTCCACTGGTGTCGCTGACACAAATGGTCGGGAGCATCTCTCGGTGAGTGGAATTAATAGCTGGTTCCTAGCTAGGTCCTGAGTATTTTGGGTACTTACATGTAAGAGGAAGGTAGCTGCGTCAATAAGACATTTTATTATGCAGATGTCAATAGGGCATTAAAATATAGAATAAATGTTTCATATAATATATATATTAATCTAATTAATTTATATTAATGGTTAGGTTTAAAAAATTGATAGGGATGCTATATGGGCTTTGACTTATTTGCCTCTTCCTTTGCATACCACTTTATTTTATTATGCATTATTATTATTATTTTTGAGACAGAGTCTCACTTTGTCACCCTTAATAGAGTGCCATGGCATCATAGCTCACAATAACCTCAAACTCTTGGGCTTAAGCGATTCTCTTGCCTCAGCCTCCTGAGTATGTGGGACTACAGGCAGCTGCCACAATGCCCAGCTATTTTTAGAGATGGGATTTCACTCTGGCTTAGGCTGGTCTCGAACCTGTGAGCTCAGGCAATCCACCCACCTGGGCCTCCTACTGGGAGTATAGGCATGAGCCACTGCGCCTGGCCTGCACACCACTTTTAACTGTTAGTGGTTTCTATTTCAAGTGCCTGTCCTTTAAAAGAAGAAGCAAGAAACTAGCAGAGCAAGAAACCAGTTTTCTCATCCATTGACTAGACTTTCATATCTCTCTCCTTAAACTTGCAATAAAAGTTTGACGGCTCACCGAATGTAAGCAGTCCAGTAGATTGTGGAAGGGACTGTCAGTGGACAAAGGAAGAAAATGTGAATGAAACACAAATTCATCACATAGACGCTTACATGTCAGTCAGAGATCTTAGACGTGGACATTAGCAGCTAAAATACAAGTAGAGACAGAAATGTGGTGCAAGAGACAGAGCAGCGGGGTGAGTGTTCGGTCTCTCCAGCTAGAACATGTAGAGGAGCCTTTGTGGGACAAGTGACATTTTGCATGGCTGTGCTGAAGAGTTGGGATTTAGACATAGAGGATGGAAGGGGAGGGCATTTGGGGTTTACAGACAAGAGCTTGCAGATGGGGAAACACGGTGAAAGGGCTTGATTGGAAGGGAAAGTATGTGCAGGTCAGCAGAGTTGGAGATGTACAGAGTGGCCAGGTTGTAGGCCTTGAAACACAGTCTCAGGTGTGTTGATTTACGGGGCAGTGAGGAGCCATTGAAGGGGGAAGTCACATGACTTCCCAGGGGTCTATGGTGGGATTCCTGTCAGTTGCTGTGGTGAAAACTGAAAAGCTTCCTCTGTTCTTTTGTTTTCCTCACTGTCATACGTGCACAGTCACCCCTTTCTGTGAGCTGTGCCTCCTTATATATTCTAAATCTGTCCACGTCTCTTCACCTCCACTGCCCCATTGCAGCCTAACCCAGGGTTGGCAAACTTCAGCCTATGGATCAAGTCCAGCTCACCCCCTGTTTTTGTGCTGTTTTCAGACAAAGAATAGTTTCTACGTGTGTAAGTGGTTTAAAAAAATCAGAAGAATGATGTTTCATGTCACATGAAAATTGTATAAAATTAAAATTTTGAAATAGAGTTTGAACTTGTTTATTTAGGTAGAACCATTCTCTATTTGCAGAAGTCTGGAATTTAATAGTAGGGCAGAGAAATTTATAGCTAAAATCTCTTTTCCGTGAAAATATTAGTTAGAAACAAAGATTAAAAAAATAGGCAAATCCATAAGGCAAGTTTGAGTGAAATGATTGTTTATCCATAATCAGCTTTTCAGGAATTGCCACCATTCTGTTTGTATGTAGTTTCTGCAGCCTACAGACAGAGTTAAGTCTGTACCTAATTATTTGCAGAAGCATTTCCTAAGAGGGCCACTCACAGGTAACGTATCCGAGAAGAGAATTGTCATATTATACCTTTGCTCCACCCTTTTTTTTGTGCCTTGTGACTTATTTGACGCTGTCCTTATCTGATGTCAGAGACAGTGAAGTGGGAGGATTAGCCCACTTTTATTTTTCTACCTTAATTCTCAACCTCTCAAAGTGGCAGTACCATGGATAAATCATACGTTTTATACTTGCATAGACTTTGGTTTAAATCCCAACCTTGCAAGATGTGACTATAAGCTGCGTATTTAATTTTTTCTAAGGTTTACTTTTATCACCATCATTATAGCGAACACTTATTTATTATCTGTTGGAGTAGACCCTATTCCAATCCCATTATCTGCATTTACTACCTGAGGAGTTCCAAAAAACGTACAAAGGTAGAATTATTAGATTTCTATTTTATGCATGAAGATTATAAGATGCAGAGAAATAAAGTAAGCTAATAAGTGGTAAGTCTGAATTTTACACTCAGGGAAGATGTCATGTGCTTCCTCACACTAGGGGATGGGTATATCAGTCAGCGTAAGTTACACTGCAGTAACAAAAGCCCCAAATCTTAGTGGCTACAACCAACAAAAGTCTCTTTCTTGCTTCATTACGTGTGTTGGCTGGGAGCTCCGTTCATCTTTGTCCTCATTTTAGGACTAGGCTGACAAACCATCCACATTTTTGAAAGTTAGCATTTTTTAAATAGAAAGATAAGGATGGATGGAAGCCGGGTTTCTTAACCTTGGTACTATTGGCATTTTGGGATGAATAATTCTTGGTTCGAGGGGGCTGTCCTGGACACTGTAGGGCTTTTAGCAGCATCCCCAGCCTCTACCCTCTAGGTGCAGAAGTACCCCTCTACACCCTAATCCTGACAATAGCCAAATGTCTTTTGGGTGGCAATGTGAGCCCTAGTTGGGAACCCATGCTATATACTGTGATCTCAGACTAGAAGTGAAGTTCTACACCCTGGCAACAAGTCTTAACTAGTCACAGAAACTCCCCTAACCACAAGCAAGCAGGAGGTACATCCTATGAGAAGAAACACAGAGAAAACCAGAAGCGTTAGGTGACTAGAGCTAGTCATTACCGAAGATGGGGATAATAATGTCATCTTAAGGATTATGATGCAAATTAAATGAAACAATAATGCTTATACATCTTAAGTCACTGTGAACATCTCAGAAAGTTTAGAGTAGAAGTTGGCAAACTATGTCCAAGTTGTTTTGTAAGTAAAGTTTTATTGGAACACAGTTATGCACATTTGTTTACATATAACATGTGACTGCTGTCAAGCTGCACCAGCAGAGACAGCAGAGCTGGCAAAGCCTGAAATATTTACCATTTGAACTTTGCCAACTTCTAGTTTAGAGAATTGAACTTTTTTTTGGAAGCAGGACCTTGACTGAGCAAGACTGGAAGTAGATATAAGTGCTGCTTATATCTTTGTTTCAAAAATGTTAAGATACTCTTAAAATAGCATCATACCTTGATCAGCAGCGCTGGTGGCTGTGTGATCACATTGCTCCTTGGACCTCTGTCTTTCCCACCTCAGGGTCGTGATGGGATTCATATATATGTGCATCTAACCCCTCTACTTGTGGAACCCACCTTGCAATTAATACCTTTACATTTACAAACACTTTTCTGGAGGGTTTGTGTCATACCTACAAGATAAGTGCACATGTCTTAAGTATACAATTCAATGAGTTTCACAAGTGGAACTCATCCCCAAAGTGTCCTCCTGCTCCCTTCCTGTCCAACTCCCTGTTCCTAGAGAACTCTGACTTCTAACAGCAGAAAGAGCTAATCTAATTTTTTTTGTATTCTGGACAGTTTCAAACATGCAATGTAATAGAATAGTAAAATGAACACCATTGTATTCTCCACCAGCTTCAAAAATCATCAGCATTTTGCCATCTGTGTTTCATGTTCTCTGGCTCTTTCTCCCAGTTGGGTGGCTAGATAGCTATTATATCTATACCTATAACACACCAATTGGGTACCCATTTTTATGAGCTTTAACTTTCGTTATCTCCTTGCAAAGTAGACATAATGGCAGGTCCTGCTATTATTGTAGGGATGCTGAGGATTAAGTGAGTTGAGGGGTGTAGATCTGTTATAAGAAGAAGCAGTAAGCATTCAGCCAATATTAACTGTCATCATCGTCATTACCATATGATTACAGGGAACTAATTAGCAAGGTTATAACTACCCTCTTGTCGTTTCTCCAGGTGTATGCTGTGGTGGTAATCGCATCTGTGGTGGGATTTTGTTTGCTAGTAATGCTGTTTCTGCTTAAGTTGGCAAGACACTCCAAGTTTGGCATGAAAGGTAAGAAGGGTTCTGTTTATTTTGCTTCTTATGTGGAACCGTTTTTGGCTTATGACTAATGCTAATTACTGCTAAAGAAAGAAGCAGCTAGATTTACGATGATTAGGTTTTTAAGGCTGGAAAAAATAGCAACAAGGATGTGATACTACAAATCCAGACAGAGCAAAATAATGTTGATTACTCAGCACTACCTACTTTCCCGTGAGGACAGTTGTCCCACAAGACATAACTGGTTTCTTGATTATCAAGTGACTAGCAGTGATAGGGACAACTAGCGCTCTATTTTTCCTTTTGCTCTAGAAAGGCAAGTGGCACACACTGGTGCTAGGCTAGTCTGGACATAGACTTTGTGCAGACAGGTCTTTTCTGCTGTGCATTCAGTTCGCACACCCTCAGTGGTATGCTTTTGGTTGCTACTGTTTTTCTAGATTCTCATTCTCTGAATTTTTAAACAACAGAGTTGAGGAGCAAAATAAGAATAGCTGCTGGTGGTACCTGGGAGCTCTGTGAATGAATAGCCTTTTCCTTTTAAAGTGGAAAAACCTCTCAATGCTAGATTAAAAATTAAGGCTGTATTGCCAGAGGATAGATACTTGGCCTTTTTTAAAAAGAGGATTGAAAATTAATTTGAAGTGGGGGGAAACATATATGTGTTCCTGTTATACAAAAACTGAAGAGTTTCAATAATTTAAAAGTGTTGCTCTGAAGATTACACTTACCTATTGGCTAACTTGTACAAAATATGTTATGTTTTGTGTAGTCTCTTTAGGTAGATACTATTTTAAGTGAGTGGGAAAGCTGAGAAGGTTTGGTGTCTTAGTTGTGCTGGAGAATGAGTCTGGTGGATTTCCCTTATTTGTAGGGTCTATTAGAATCACTGTCAATGTTGCTTGTGGACATGGAAGGGAATATTTAAGTTCTCCAGCATACCCTGGGGTTTGGGGTAGATCAGATCTTAGTTCTCACATTTCATCCTCTCCTTTTATTGGTGTCTGTGATCAAGATTCCCAAGCCAGAGATGAACAGAGAGAGGTAGTGGTAAATTGGGGCTTTAACAACCCCCTAGAACCTCTCCCTGATTCCTCCCTGGTCCACTGATATTTGACATTTCTTTAAGAGGAGAAAAGATCTTTCATTCTCTAATTATTAGGGACTACCCTGCAAGGATTTAATACATCCTACAGCGGTGGTTCTCAAACTTGACTGTGAGCCACAAGCTCCTGTAGGACTCGTGAAAATGTAGATTCCTGGGCTACCTTCCAGGGTCTCTGATGTAGTAGGTCTGGAGTGGACCTGAGAACTGGCATTTCTGGCAGTTTCTGGGGGATCCTGAAGCTTCTATTGCCAAGCATTCTTTGAGGATCACTGTTTCATGTCATACAGTAACGTGGGCCACGGTGCTCTCTTGTGAATGTGGCAGGGCTGGGGGAGGCACTGCAGGCCAAACTCACCCACTGCTTTGCAAACCTTTCGGAGTCCCCAAGTCTCAACTGGCACCCCAGCCTGCTCTAGGCCACTACTTACCACAGCATTCAGTTTCTCTCATTTTGTCAGGTGCTTTTTTTCCTTATAGGCACTTGGAGTAGATATCCCCAAGCATAGATTTCACTCTCTTAAAGGGCTTAGTTTGAGATCTTTTATTCCTTGGGGCTCTTCAGAGAGAGGATGTGTCCATGCCCTTCTGGGAGCTCAGCAAAAGCTTTGGCAATCCTTGAACTAAAATTTAGGAGCCCCTCTCCATCCTTGGTTTAGGAAAACCACTGGCAGAGTTACTAGTAAATGACAACCTGCTCCCTATACTGAAGCAGTGGAAGAGAAAAAAGATAGACATTTAGTTTCAGGGAAGATTGCATTTCATATCACACAACAGCTTATCCTGGAGGCAAAGACGGAAACAGTATTTTATTTGGATAATTTGGGTGTGATTACCACTAAAGCACCTATATTTTCTGTATATGACCTAAGGGTATTCTTAATGAATTGTAAGAAAGAGTTTGTTTAACCTTGCCACAGAATTGGTAAATGACTTCATGCAGGCAGTATGTAATACACACACACACACATATACACACACATATATACATAGTAGGTTTTTCCTTCCTTATTCCTAAACATAAATAAAACTTGTTTTAGAAATTTTGTTTCAGAGACTCATGTTCTTGCTTGGAATAGCTTATTTTTCTATTTTTAGCTACATGTCTATCTGTGGCATGATTATGAACAAAATGAGCCTGATCTGAGGTTATTGTTTTACAAGTCAGATGCTGAGTTGATAATCTTTGGGGATCTAGAAATTAAGATGTAGCTCATGCATTGAATGCAAATGAAACTGCATAAGAAGTGACATTTCCAAATTAATGTAAGTCAATGTACGCTAAGTGCTATTAGAGCTGGGATTACCACTGAAAAACGTATGTCTTAAAAAGGGAAGACTACGTAAAAACACTGTTATACTTCCCGAAATAACCCAGCAATATGTCAGTCGTGATTTCTGAGTGTGAACTGTGCACAGTGTTGGCCAGAATTAGCCGATGTGAGAGGCTGGTGGCTGGTGTGCATGTGAGCTATTCTGAATGCAATTCCTTCCCTCATAATCTTCTTTGTGGAGGTCATGAGCCCATCCCTATTCTCTCATCCTGGAGACAGAAGGCTGGTGACCAGCTCTCACATAAGTGCTTACAACTTTTTACCCATCCTTAGCATTTCATGGTCTAACTCAAGTGTTGACTATTGCGCTCTGTAGTGAAAGCCTTAAAATTATAAACCATTTAACACTGTTGATTCAGAGGGCCCACGTTAACATAAACCAGAAACCTCTTAAGATCATACTATAGCTCAGTGCAGGTCCACTTAAGCTTTGTGGATTGACCTAATACCCTAAACATTAGGCACTGCTTCTGTGGAAAGGTGTTCTCTAAATTCTTCACTAATGAGTTAAACCTGGACTTGAAAATCAGTGAGCTGTGCTGTTGACTTTGGAGATAGGTCTAAGGCATGGGTCCTCAAACTATGGCCCGCGGGCCACATGCTTAGTGTGAATTGTATTTGTTCCCGTTTTGTTTTTTACTTCAAAATAAGATATGTGCAGTGTCCATAGGAATTTGTTCATAGTTTTTTTTTTAAACTATAGTTTGGCCCTCCAGCAGTCTGAGGGACAGTGAATTGGCCCCCTTTTTAAAAAGTTTGAGGAAGCCTGGTTTAAGGCATGGTAGACTCCATTAGGTTTTGTTCTGTTGATCCCCCATAAACCCAATAGCTGATGGTCCAAACAGAATAGGAAGCACAGATTGTGAGCGCCACGGTGCTCATGTTCATGTTTGCTGGTTCATCTTTCTTTACCTGCCTCGCTCAGAATTGCCACTCAATAAATATTAATCGATGGAATGATCAGAGAGAATTTTTAACTTCATCTGCTTTAGCTTGGTAATTGGAAAACATTTACTATTTGGAGGATGCCTAACATGTGAATGGTTGAAGGAAGGTCCTGAGTCTTTTCCAAAGTTTCTGTAGGGAAGAAAGCTTTTTTCTTCTCCTTCTTTTTCTTCTTTTTAAAAAAAATATTATTCCAGATAAGTAATGGCCATAAATAAGAGGTCTCTTTGTCCAAGTTTTGCTATAAGGTATGTTCACTTTTACACGTTGTTTTAAACAATCATTTTTGTTTACATTTCAAGGATTCTCTTTGGCTTTTCGTTTTGCACATGAACATCCTCAGTTTCGACATCCCTGCCTTTGAATGTGTGACCGTGGAGTATGTGTCTTTTTCCAGTTCTGAAGTCAGTGGAAGTGCTATATTTGGGTCCATATCTTGCTGTTAACCTAGAATTTATCTTTCATTATTGCCTGATATAGTTTAAGCTCCTTGTTGCTGTGTCCAGTAGGCTACGGACCATAAATAAAGATGTCAAGAGGTAGAATTTCCTCCGATCCATTTCTCCCGTTTATTTCTGTACCTTTATACTGCCCTGTTGCTTTTTGGTTGAATATCTATCTACTGTAATTGCAGAAGCCCCGACTAATGCCCCTGTGTTAGTGCCTCCGTATAGGGACCATTCATATGTGTGTTTAGGATGGAGGAGTAAAATGCGTAACACACGGATCTAAGTCTTTGTCGGCATTGATATCCCTATATGTAAATGCAGAGCTTTATCCCTTTTCTTCTAAGGCTGCCTCTGATTTATTTTAATTTTAGTTTTCACTGAAGTATAGGGCTTAAAGAATTTTCCAGAGTGGCTTTATTGCCAAGGAATAGGCAACCAGACCCTTGAATGCTGTTGTGTTGTAACCAAGTCTTCTGTTTAGCTCTCACATTGCTTCCTGGCTCTTTCTTTTTATTGAAGACGTGCATATGAAGGGGAAATGGAAGCGTCTATGAGCACAAGGGCTGCCAAGTCTTTAAAGAGCACTCCACGTTGGGAGTCCTGCCCACAGCATTAATGGTGTACACGGTTGCAAAAAATATAACAAGCCAGCAGGGAGGAGGAGGCTTGGCATTCATTGCCCTGATGAAGAATAGCTTTGGCTATCAGCTTTGTGTTACTTGTATTTCTTGGTTGAAGTCCACCTGTGGTATTTATTCCCTAAGTACTGAAGTATCCTTTGTCCCTCCAAAGTAAAATGTCTAAGTGACCCTGCGGAAGGTGCTAGAACGGGAAGCCTTTTCTGTCATTCGGTGTGGACAGCCTGCACAGATTTTCTCTGCAGCTTGGGATTCTTGCACATAAACCGCCTTATCTGAGTTCATTTCTACTAGTAGAGCTCTCTAGAGGTTTCCGATTAGAAAAGACTGAAAGCTACACAACCCAGGATGCAGAGCCAGGTTTTCCTAACTGCAGATCCAAGGCCCACAGTTTTAAGTTCCTGCTCTTACAAATGACCTTTTAAATGTCTTTCAACAAAAGACATTTAAAATATCCAAAAATCTGGATATTTAAAAATAGTCATAAACATAGTGGGGCCAAAGCTAAAGGGGGCAAAGGTTAAAGCCTTTTATATGAGCTGAAAACAATTCTGGAAAATTTAGGAGGTTGAGTTTAACAGATATTTGGATCAGCTTTTAAAAGAGGGGAAAACATATCCAAAAGCCAGAAACACAGTTGTAGAAACATCTGTAAGGACAAACTCTTTTCCATATGCACCCTCCCCTATTTTTTTTAAAGAAAAATAATGTCAAAAGTAACAAATGGTTGCCTTCTTGTTTTTCAAAATTTCAAGCAGTCTAGAAATATATAAAGTTAAAAATGGAAATTCCCGTCACTTTGTTCTCTTCCTACTATTTCCTAGAGATAACTCTTCAGATGTATAGAGTATGTATATAAGAAATTATACTACTAATCTTGTTCTACATCCCTGTAGATCTTTCTGTATCAGTATCTACCTTTTTACTGTGTTCCTTTTTTTTTAAGTTTTATTAAATCATAGCTGTGTACATTAGTGCAATCATGGGGTACAGTATGTTGGCTTCATATCCAATCTGAAATATTTTCATCCAACTACCTAACAAAGGACGTGAAAGATCTCTATGACGAGAACTATGAAACTCTAAGAAAAGAAATCGCTGAATATGTCGACAAATGGAAAAACATACCATGCTCATGGTTGGGAAGAATCAACATTGTTAAAATGTCCATACTACCCAAAGCAATTACAATTTTAATGCAATTCCTATTAAAGCTCCATTGTGATATTTTAAAGACCTTGAAAAAATAATACATAGTTTTATATGGAATCAGAACAAAACCTCGAATAGCCAAGACATTACTTAGAAATAAAAACAAAGCAGGAGGAATCCCACTACCAGATCTACTGTGTTCTTTTGCATACAATAGAAAGGTAGGCACTGATACAGAAAGATTGATACTAAAAGTAAAGTAGACTAAAGGTAGATACTAATAGTCTGATACCAGGCTACTTGTCTCTGAAACCTAGCCCTGCCTCTTATGAGCTGTGTGACTCAGAGTATTTCGTCCTCTTTTGCCCCAGTCTTTGCACCTGTAAAGTCTTTGCACAGTACCTACTTCATAGAGTTATTATGAAGACAAAGTGAATTTACATGTGTGAAGCCCTTGAGAAACTTCCTGGCATTTAGTAATTGCTCTATGAGTATTTACTGTCATGACGATGATGAAGATTTGTGATTTATTTGACTTTCTTCTTTTAACGAACGTTTAAGTTCTTATCGTGTTTTCAGAAAAATCATTTCAAATAAGACTTTCTATATAAAGATAGATACTTCGGGATGTATTGGTGAGAGAAAAGATGTGTCTGTTTCAAATGTGAACAGCTTACCTTGCATAAATTCTTCTCCGATTTACTCTCTCACTGACAGTATGTGAGGATACCCTTTTGTTTATTACTCCCATTCATAGTGGATACGATGATCAATCTTTTATATTTTTGTCAATTTAGGTTAAAAATGATACTTTAATTAATAACAAAGTTAAGCATCTTTATTATGTGAAGGATAAGAAAAAAAGGTTTATTTGTATTGATGTGTAGACATGCTTTATTGATTACGTATTATTTTTTTATTGGTTATTTATGTTGCTCATATTTTCTAGTAATTTCTTTTTGCTTTTTCATACTGTATTTTGGCAAACAAAAAGTTTTACCTTTTTACAGAATCAAATTGTCCATATTTTCCATTTTATATCTTGCTTAGGAATGCCTTTCTCATGCTCGAGTAAACGTATTTTAAATATTTCTTTTGCTAGTTTTATTTGTTTTTTTACAACATAGCTCTTTAATCTTTCTGCAATTCTTTTTTTTTTTTAATTTGGTGTGTACTAGTGCATTTTTCAGAGATATATAGAATGAAGACATTTGAACAGATTTTAGTCTGACATTCTCAGAGAGAACAAATAATATCATTTTAAATTCATGGAATCCGAAAGCCAGCAATAAAAACAAAACTTTTTTTTTTTAAATTTTCAATAAAAGCTTTTATTTGTATATTGGTTTGTCTCTCAGAATAATTGGCTTCATCTTTTCTAGAAGTAGTAAATAGATGAATTCACTGATTTTAGTCTCATGGCCATTTCTTCTCTCCATCCCTTAAAGCATGTGAAGTGCTACTGAAAAACAAAACTTTTAAAGAACAAAGCAATTAGCTCTTTGTAAAATAAATAATGAGTTTTATTGTTTTTTCTTCTTATAGTGTGGGAATATAAACTTCATAAAAAAGTGTCAGAGAAAATAAGTTTTCAGAGAAACCTTTTTTTTTTTTTTTAAACTACCCTCCTCTTGGCTTCAAACTAAGTTGAGAGTTTATCTTAGCACTTTCTTGGTAGAGAACAAAATTTGTCAATACCAATCAAGTTCTCAGAAATTTCATAAAAGACATTCAATCGAAAGAGACACTGAGTAATTTGCCAAATTCAAAATGTATCTAAAGAAAAGAATTAGCCCAAGTCTGCCTTTACTGTTGTTTGGAGGTGCTATGAAAAGCTTTTTGCCATGTGTAGGTGAGGTGAAGATCTACTTTCAAAGTTGCCAATTTTTGTGCCAACATTTGGGTTACGTCTGTCTGAGAACAGAAGATGCTTATTGTTTGCAGCGTATTGAAAATGTGTGTATAACTTTTAAGAATTGGCTACAGAAGGCCAGACAGGAAGCAGAAGAATCAGCATTTCTCCCATTAGCCTTGGAAGTGAACTTAACCCTACCTTTTAATTGCCTGTCTCACCTGGCATCCCCACAAGCCTGGTGTGAGTCAGCGGAGAGCTCAGGCTTGCTTGTAATGTAGAAAGTACATGTGATATTCTTTGGGGACTCTGCTGCCAGTTTCACTCAAAGGTAAAAGATCCTTTAAGAAAGTTGATTTTGTACTTAAAAGTCAGAAGGAATTGCTGTTTCTTCTTTGGTCTTCTGTAAACTTTGAGGTGAAGTTGCTTGAAGCTCCTGTCATACAGGTCATGGATGGCCTGCTTCAAACAGGACTTTCAAACTCTGAAAACTCTGGTTTTCCTCTTCTTCTCTCCATTTCTCTTCCGCCTTTTATTGTTTTTCCTTCCCATTTTGTCCCACACCTCTGTGCTTCCTAACTTTATCTTCTTTCCTCTCTCTTTTGTTTTTCTCTTTCCTCATTCCTAACGTCTGATTTTGGTGGACAAGCTTTTCAGAATTTATGAAGAGGACATAATAACTTGGCTTAAATTCTAACATATGCTTTGATTTTATCTTACTTTATTCTGGGCAAGAATACTGAACGACTGTGGGAATACACTGAGCTCTAACTCAGCAGAACTATCACGTGGTGTTTTGGAGCAGCCTGTTTGAATAATGCACATCTTTTGTGTTCGTAAGTTATTAACTCTGAACTCTTTAACCTTGGGAGCATTTAGGAATATGATATGGGGGACTTATGAATCCAACAAGCTTGGGTTTAAATCCCAGATTTCCCACCTGCTAACCATCATTTTTAGGAAACATTTTACACTCTAAATCTTAATTCCTCCTTGATAAATTCAGGGATTAACACCCATCTCTCTGGTGATTCTAAGAATTAAATCAGTGCTTAGTTTAGTGTCCGGCTGTTTGAACTAATTCTGTAAGAGGTAGTTATTTTTAAGATTTATGTTTAATACATCATTAAAGCAAAGATTATGGAGAGATACCTGTCTGAATTTACATTGAGTCTGAATTACAAAAATGGCACAAATAGAGTGTGTATAAGCGTTTCCAGTGTATCAGTTGAATTTATAGAAAACATTGTCATTACAGCACATCTCTACTTTATGGGCATGTATCATAAGGCCTTTCAGTCCTTAATTACTCTACCTATGAATTATTAAAAATTCTTACTTTTATTGTTCTTTGGATAGTTCCTCAGCTTAAATTGTTCTGGGGTATCTGAGAGACTGTTCCAATGGATTGCTTCATTTGGTATGTAGGTTTCAGCAGTTTCTTTTGGGAGGGACATTTGCTGACGGAAGGGATCAGAAGGGGCAGAGGTGGGCTGGGGATGGGGAAAGCTTAGATGTAGAAACGTGTGTTCATGGTCACTTCTCATGTGCTTCCTTCTTGCATGGAGAGGGTTTCAGTTGTTAGTTAAAGTGCTTTCTTTTATACAAAAATAGGCTTTAATTTTGATGTGTTTACAGCTTTCTCAAGAGGCAAAGAGGGATTCTGGAGAAATTAAATTCTTCCTTATGTCATAGCTTGCCATCCATATTATTATAAACATAGACCAAGATACCTGTGAGAGAAGCCAAGTCTCAGATAGGCAAATAGCAGTGGAAGATCTTTGTTTTTATCAAAGTATCAACAAAAGTAGAAACACATTGGCTTTTTCTATGATCGTCTGGGAACTTTAGTGGCCTGAGGACAGAGAGAATGAGAAGGGTGGGGGAAGAGAGTGAGAGTGAGCTAGCAAGCCAATGACCCGTTCTCCATGAGTCTTTTATAAGATATGAATATCCTGAATTGAAGGCACAAGACTCATCTCAGTTCCAACTAGTGGCAGTGGAAGGAAGGAAGGGGACTGAGCTCAGGGTTAGGGGCGATGTGGAGGGGAGAATGTTAAAGAATTAAGTGGTGTTTCTATTTACAGTTGTGGTTGTCAACTTCAGTTGCCCTGGCAAGACTTGAGTGGACTGAATTTTCCCCCCACTTGCTTGTTGGATCATCTGTAAAAGAAAATTACGTAAAGACCAGAAATAATAATGCAGCACTAAAATCATCTGAGGGTCCCCTCCAGCTTTAATATCTACCATACTATTACAAAACTGCTATATAAAATCACACACTCACTCAAAAGTTCTGCCATGAACTTCGGTGAGATCCTTTATTATCATCGTATGTAATGATGTAGTTGTTTATTTCCCTCAGTTGTAGAACCACAGTCTACTTACTGTTAACATATGAAGAGTTGTGTCTATATGGTCAACACTAAATATTCCTGGATACATTTTCAGACTTGGGGTCATCTCAAGAAAATATTCCCTTTAAGTTAGTAACAGAAGGCTCATGTTATTTCGTTGGCCTTCCCAGTAACTCTGTTTACTATTAATTTGCACATAGCATGCATCCTGGCAGAGGTACCCTTGACATCCAAGTTTGGGAGCCAATCCCAGGCTTGCCCTAGTTATCTCTTCCCAAGTGGTGTGGGTTTCAGGGAGCAGTTCAATAGCTGGTCTGTTTTCTGACTCTCTGTGGGTCAAACTTCAGAGTGTGGCTTTGCCCTTTTGTTTGAAGTAAATCCTTGGAATTTATGACTTTTCTTTGTTGAAATGTGACATACTCTACAGCCCGGATAAATAATTGTTATATTATTTACATGTTGCTTTTCCACTATGAGTATGTACAGTTACAAGGTGATTGTAGATATAGATTTATATGAATATCCCATAATAATCTATACCTTGCATTATACACACACACACACACATCCTGTGTTGCCATGGCACAAGGCAGAAGAATTGGTAACATTTTTAGGATTTCATTGAGAATGGAGCAGGCACGTAATTTATGCATAGACGGTAAGATCTGTAACTTTCTTTTTCTATACTTTAATAAAATACCTATTTTTTTGACTGGGAGTTAATCTTCTGCCATTCCAGGTCATCTCAGACAATTGCGGGTAATCATGTAGAAACTGGGTATTTTCTTTGCTGGCTCAGGTCTCTCCCTTTCCTCCCCTTTCTTCAGCTTGCATTTCCGTTTCCCAGGACGTGGTGGCATGTGGGTTTCAGGGTTAGTGAAGTGCCGCCACAGCCCAGGAGGGCACGTATCTGTGGCTGTGGTGGTCATTTCTGTGTGCTGGTGGCTGTCCATCTTCCCACCCGTTCTTGGCTGCCATCTGTGCAAGTCACAGGTGTCCCAGCTTGTAATGAAGCCGGTTCTGCTGCTTTCACAGGCCTCTTGGCAAAGGTGCCATTGCAGTTTGGGGGCACAGAAAATGCTGAGCCTGACCCCAGCCCTCTGCCCGGACACCCTGCAGAGTATGTCTGTGTAATACTTTGCTTTAGTGCTTCCATGATAGGCTTGGGATTTCTCTGGCTTCTGGATAGGACTTCTCAAACAGGGTTCAGGATTATTCTTTCAGGATTGTTCTTTAAATCTGACTCGAGGTTCTGTGTGTCCCCAACCTCCAAACATGGCCAAGGGATAGGCTGTGGGGCTTTTCCTGTCTATGTTTAATTTTTTTGTTTCCCCTCTTACACTTTTCCTTTGGCTCTGGAAAGAATATGAAAAGCAGTTTTGCCTGATCTCATCTTCCAAATTATTTTCTATCATACATGTGGTTCTTATTTTTTCTCCAATGTTTTATTATGACATTTTCAACACAAATAAAAGTTGAAAGAATATTAGCAATTAACAGCCATATACTCAACACACAGATTCAACCTCTGTTTAACATTTTTCTACTAGCTAAAATCTTTCCCACCTCATGTTCCATGACTTCTAGCTTCTCCAGCCTCTTTTTCCTAAAACTAAGGACATAATATCATAAAAGCACAGCCACAATACCATTACCCTTGCACTGAAGAAAATAAAATATCTCTGTAGTAACAGGTACTACTTAGTCTAGCTTCAAAATTTCTCAATTGTTCAAAAATGTCTTTTATAAATACTTAAGTTTCAAATCAGGATCAATGCAAACTTCACGTGTGGCATTTTGTTACTGTATTTCATTGGTCCCTTGCAGCCTAGTACATGGACTTCTCTTTTTTTCCCTCCTGACAGTGACTATTTTAAGAGACCAGGCAGTTGTCCTGTGTAATGTCCCTCATTCTGCCTCTGAGCGTTTCTTTGTAGTATTCTTTAATTGGTCACTTCTACTCTGTATTTCCTGTAAATTGGAATGTATTTCTAAAGGCTTGGCTAGATTCAGGTGGGAGGTTTTGGAACTCAGAACACCTCTGAGGAAACCGTGCAACTTGTCTTGGGCCACATCTGGAAGCGCGCTATGTGGGGTTGTTACACTGTCAGGACCAGTAGGATCACTTTTCCAAGATGACAGCCACCAGGTCTTTTTGTTATAAATGTCACATTTTTCCCTTTGGAATTTGTAGGTAATTTATTGGGGGTGAGTTTGACATCTTGCAAATATATTTTTCTCCCTAAATTTGACCTTAATGGATTAAATATCCTTTCCTAAAAGTCATTTAATTTTTTAAGGGTTGCAGAATAATATTTTTCTAATCCAATTATTTCTGCTATAGCTCAGCTTTCTTTCATTTAAAGAAAAAGCATATTCTGGTGTTGGCCATGGATTTCAACTTTTTCGTTCCAGTTCTGCCTCAGTGGCTGTCCCTGAAGGCATGAATGGATGTGTGGTATCCAGATGCCATGACAGGGAGGCTGGCGAGGTTACAGAAAAGGTCATGGTGACAGTGACTGTATCAAAAATGATATTTTATTATAAGAGCATAATAAACCTGAGCACTTTCAGTAGTCCTTGCTGCATTTCTTGGTTGTTGGTAGAATCAGAGACCGAGAGCTGACCTCTAGCTAGGGAACCACCCAGAGCCAGAGCGACCAACCCAAGGCTTCCTGGTACAGGTGGATCCAGGGCCAGAAGCCAGGTCTGGTGACTCCAGCTGTCATGTTTTATGCTGAGAGACTCAGAACCATCATGAGACGACCCCACAAAAACTTATTTCCATACCATTATTGCTGTTTGAACTCATCACTCATCTCTAGTATGTAATTGCTGCTGGATGACACTATTTCTCAAAGCTGGGGACACATGAGATCTGGGGTAACAAGACTTTTTTTAGAGATTCTTTGGGACTAGTATTTTATTGTTTTTATTTATTTACTTTTTCTTTATTAAATCATAATGGTATATATTAATGCATTTATTGGGTACAACGTGCAGATTTGATATAGAATGTGGAATGCTTGCATCTAATTGGTTAACATAGCCGTATTCTCGCTTACTTGTTGTAGTAAGACATTTATACTCTATTCTTAATAGTTTTGAAATGTACATTGTATTATGCACAGTAGGTGATGTCCCATCAAATACCCTCCTTCCCTCATCCCAACCTCCCCTTCCTATCCCCTCCCCCTCTTCTTTCCTCCTTCTTTCTGGACTGTAGTTATGTTTTAACATTTCTATGAATGTGTAGGTGGTTATATACTGGTTTCATAGTAGTATTGAGTACATTGGATACTTTTTTCCCCATTCTTGAGAGAGGTTACCAAGAAGAATATGTTCCAGCTCCATCCAGGTAAACATAAAAGATGTGAAGTCTCCATCTTTTTCTGGCTATATAGTATTCTATGGTATATATACACCACATGTTGTTAATCCATTTTACAACAAAGACATTTGCACCGGAATGTTTATTGCAGCCCAATTAATAATTGCCAAGTCATGGGACTAATATTTTAAATTTTGATTTTTCTATATTTATTTTAATTTAGGAAAAATATTACCTGGCACATCATACTTTGGTATGGGCAGAGCCCATTTCAGCTGGAAAGACAAGACTAAGAGTAAGGGTATAAGGCTTCAGGATTTTGAGGCCAGGCATTTCCAGAGAGAGAGAGAGCACCTGACCTCCCTGTTTATTTTTCTCCCAACAAATTCCTTATAGCACTTGGCTATTTTGGTCTGAATTACTCTTTCTGGAGTCTCCATTGGTGGTAGTGGTGGTGATGGTGGATCTAGTTATCCTGTGACCAGCTCTCCTGAAATGTCTTTTTCTATCTCTATGCTTCACTCCTCTTATTCTTTTTCTGTTTTGGAAAGTTTTTGATGGCCTATTACTTTTAGAGATCTTCTATCCTCTTTCTTCTTCTACTACTTTTCTCTTTCCTCTGGCCCTGGGTGGTGTGGAATAGCGTCTTTGCATCCTTTCCCCATAAGACCTGGGAATTTGGTTCTTCTTAAGACTTCATTACTATCATGTAGCTGTTCCTCTTTATGAATTGCCCAGTAATATATATTTATTACTCACATATCACTTGATATGCTTATGGGTTAGCAAATTCAAGGACACTGTTATAACTCAGATATTACCAGCAAACAAGAACATTTGAAAAGATAGATCTGCCATGTACAGACTTGCTTAATGGGAATCTAAAAGTAGAAAACAATGGCCACAGTTTTGTATAATCCCATTCAATTGGCATAGATTCTTGAAAATCAACAATGTTAATTTTGTTTTGACTTCTTGGTTCTCTCTCTAGCCAGCATTTTATACTACATAACAAGTTTTTATCCATTTCAAAGGTTTTCAGCTATAAAACAATGCATGGAAAAGCCTAAAAGAATTATAATCAGACTCTGAGTTTTCAGAATTCAAATATGCCAAGAGAGAAAACCAGAGCTGGATAGTAGTTAACACAGGACAAACAAGGACCATTGCAACAGGGTGTAAAAAAGACCTCACTTTAGAACTGGGCTCACTTCTGAATACAGAATGGGCAAGTAGGAATTTTTAGCCTAGAAGCAGGGTGGGGAGTAGTGGATGGAAAATTACTAAGTGGGAACATTTGGGGTAAAAGGGAATTTCTGTCTAAAGTGACCTAACAGGATTCTTACTAAAAATAAGGGTGAACAGATACACCTGGGAGAGAGAGGAGGATAAGGAGCCTGATCAGATGTCCAGGGTGATCAGATTTGGAAAATATAGGATTTTGGCTACACTAACTTAGCAGGACTCTTATTAAAACTGTACAATGCAGCTGATCTTGGAAATCCAGAAGTCAGGCCTAGCTCACAGAAAATTCAGGAGGGCTGAGGAGAGTTTAGTCATGGATAGAATCTATCATATAATAAATATATTCTAGTGTTCCAAACGTGCTGAAATAATTGCCTTAAATTTTAAATCACCAAATTATCATTTTTGGAAGCTTTTAAAAAAGCAGTGTGTGGAATTATTTATGACCCTTCAAAATTAATTACACGTATTATTTAAATATTATTTTTGATAGTTCATACTTCTATAAGCATTTATAACGGTTTAATAGCTATTAATAGCTTAATCCTCAGGTAATCTCCTGACCCAGTCCACCTACTCATTTGGCTACCTCCTTAAAACCCTTGAGAGATAACCTAAAGTCTTAAAGTCAGCATTCCCCTTTTACAGATAAGAATGTAGAGATATACAAAATTGTATTTTTTAAATTACAAGAATTTGTTTGAGTAAGGCAGAGTTCTGAATCTCTATACTATGGAGCTGTGTTAACCAGATGCATAGATAATACAACTCAATTCAGGTACCAGCCCAGGGCCTTTGAGTGATGTGGTTGGTTAAATGCATGTGCATACATGGAGGGGCCCAGGAGTTGTTGCTGCCAGTTTTTCTCTTGGTGTTTGAGGAGGTGGCCACTGTCCTTTCAGTGGCCATGAAATCCCTTCAGTCTGAGCAGGGTCTGTGCTCTGTCTTAGTGACTGGCACAAGTTTCTTAGACAGAAAACTTTACAACCACAGTAGACTGAAGGGCTCATTTTTGGATTCCTGAGGGCAAACCTTCAAAATTGAATCCTCCTAGGAAATATTGACTTCCAACTTAGTTCTTTATAAATTACCAAAGGGGAAAAATGGATTGACTGACAGTTAAACATGCATCATTGGATGATAAGCAAACTCCAGGAGTTTGATGCATGTTGGAAGAGCTGATGGACGTGCTCCACACCATTTGCTCCACCCACGCGGCAGTCGTCCTTGTGTCCTGCTCACCCTCAAGCGCCCTCTGCTGGTCGGGTGTGCTCACCCTGGCTCCTGCCCACATTTACTCTTAAGAACCTGGAACCTTGGGCAGAGCACTAGCGGGAGCTGGTGGGGTTCCTTCCTTGTCCCCACCCGCAGCACGCGTGTCCACACACACACAAAGCTGGAAGTGGAGAGCTGGGAATTAAGGGCCCTTCATTCAAACTTTTGCCAGTCTTTGCAATGAGTGGTGGGGGACACTGAAAGCTCACCTCCTTGCCTTAAGGCTGGACAAACTCCATGGTATAATTTGCAAGTTCTCCTCACGCTCTGCGGTATAATTTACATGTCAGAGCTCCTTCTAGGATTAGGCTGAGGCTGACACTTCACCTGAAATTGCAGCCTTTCCTTTTCCTCCTCCTCCTCTCCCGGGAGCCCTTCCTTAATAAATCACCCGCCATGAACACTCCTCTGTGGATCTGCTTTGGAGGGCCTAAGGCAGTATTAAGAAATTAAATATATTACTTGATTTTTTATCAACATCTTCAAAACTATTTTTAATTTTTCGTTTGCTAATTTGGGCTACACATGTGCACTTGGGAGGATCATAATAGTCAATTAAAAAATGAAAGGAGTGGATGACAGTTCCCATTTACTGAGGAGGCTATTGTGTGCCAGGTCCTTGACACATTTTGTCTGATTTTCATAAGAATCTGCATTTTTAAGGATGCATTAATTGAAGTCCAAAGAAACTTACTAAAGTGTGCCCAAGTTACAGAGCTAGTAATTGGTAAAATGACAGTTCAAGTCCAGATCTTTCTGGTTTTAACCCTGTGCCTCTTCCAATGGCTACCCTGCCTACTCCCTTTCCCTTTCAGGGTGTTCAAACATCTCTCTCTAAAGGTCTCATGGAGACTGGCTAATACCCAAGTTCATGACTGACTTAAATTGGAGGAGATAATCTCTTACAAATTGTAAGAGATAAAACATGTTACATAGTACCAGACTTAATTTTCCAGAATGGGAGTGATTAAAAATAATTTCTAAAGAGTGTTATAGTCAAGTCATAACAATTTGTTGTATACAGAGAGATCTTTGTGTGATTTTTGGCAGAAAAATCTGGTGGTTCATAGAAATACAAATTATTGAGAAGGTGACAACAGGGCATTAGGAAGGAATGTGCTTTGGGAGCAGGAGATGGAAACAGTTTTTCTGGCTCTCCCTGTGGGGTGGTCGTGCTCAGTGCTGTGACTGTATTGTACCATAACGCTGTCAGCCTCTAAATGGACCACAGGATTCTGAAAGCCCTTAGTCATCTCATAGGCATTATCAGTCCATTCCACAGAGAGATACTTAAAAAATGAAGGGGTAATGGCAAGGATGCCACAGGCGTCTAGATGGACTTCCAGCCAGTGTCTATGTGGGCCCTGTATGGATTGTTGTTCATTGCTGACACAGGTCCTACACGTGTGAAAACTTCAGCAAGAATATACAAAAACCTTTGCAGAAACTTTTAAATTTTCTGCATGGTGATGTCATCAGCACCTAGCACAGATCATAGCTCCACGTATCATGGAGGTTTTCTTCTTTCATTGTTTTTCCTGACTATTTCTGACTTTCCTTTCTAAGATGAACCTCAGGAGTCACCTCCTTCAGGAAGCCTTCTCTGATCTCCATTACATGGACAAAGTCTCCTTTCAGTACATTTGTATTTCTGTGCATAATCTTCCAGGGAAATGGTAACTTCCCATACCGAAAGCAGATGTTTGCCTATTGATCCTCCCATGAACCTGAAAGCTCCTTGAGATCAACAATTCTGGTTTATTATTTCTGGGTACCCGGTTCTTGTTATGGTGCAAGGCACAGAATTAACTCTCAAAGTTCTTATGAACTGAACTGTACTGTGTAAACAGAAGACAGTTCTATGTCTTTTTAGCATATGTGATTTGTTCTCATAAGTTGTTTCAAGGCCATTCAAGGCAGAGGAAATACTGCAGAACTGGAGTGGCAGTGGCAGCACGTGGTCAGACTTTTGAGGTGAGGGAATCTGAAAGGGGGAGGAATGAGGACTGTGTCCAGGAGGCTGGGAGGAGTCTGGTAGCCAGATCCCATCTGAGGGCCACTTGGGAAAAGAGTTGAAGGTGTGAGAATTATGATGAAAGAGAATATCCTTCTGAAATGGTCAAGAATAAAATGAAAGAACTATTATTTTTATGATTTTTATTTTTTCATTTGAGGCAAGGTAGAGTAACATAGGGAACATGGATTGAGGTTTACCCCTAAGCTCTGCTGTGTTCTTTTTCTGTGTCTCAACCTCTTGGAGTTTCATTTTCTTTTTTGTAGTTTTTGGTCAGGTTTGGGTTTGAACCTGCCACCTCCAGTATATGGGGCCGGCTCCCTTCTCCTTTGAGCCAGAGGCGCTGCCTGAGTTTCATTTTCTTTATCTGAAAAATGGACATATCAGAACTAAATCTTCAGAGATTTCTGAGAATTACCTAAAGGTTAATAAGATAATGCCCAGCAAGTATTTGGTGTTTTACAAACTTTATCTCAAAGACTTAGTGAAGTAAAATGCAGAGTTTGTAACAGCAGACTTGCATCTATTTCTTGGTTCTTCCAATCAACATTGTACTGAATGTGTTCAGTGTGCCAGGCAAGGGGAATTCATATATGTGCATTATTACCTGTGTAATGCACCTCTAGAAGTTTAAGTCTAGAGGCAGGCAACTTACCCCAGCAGATGATATGATGGTGTATAATGTATAAGTTCCACTATAGAGGAGATTGATTTATTCTTTCTGGAGAAATCTGGGAATTCTTCACAGAAGAGTCCACACTTGAGTGGGGTCTGAAAGGATGAGTAGAAGTTCACTGCATAGATGAGATGGAGAAAGAAGCACTATTACCAGCCTAGGCATGGAGATTTATTTGTATTGGGGTGGCCTAGATATTAATGGAGTATAAAATGTGAGAGGACCAGGCAGCGCCTGTGGTTCAAGGAGTAGGGTCCTGGCCCCATATACCGGAGGTGACTGGTTCAAACCTAGCCCCAGCCCCAAACTGCAAAAATATGTGAGGACCGTGGCAGGAGATAATGGAGAAACAGACATAGGTCTGCAAGCAAAGGGCCTTTCTGCTCTGCCATGGAGTTTGGAGTTGATAGGGCTCAGGAAAGCCACTGAATTTAGAGAGTGATAAGGAAATAGTTATGTTTAGAGGCTTAGAATGTCTAATTGTAAAGAGTGGTCAAGTTTATGTCAATTTCCTGGCTCCTGCTGAGCCTTTTTTTTACTTTATTCCTTGATTTGCTATTAAAGCCATTCATTTCATAACAATAATATTACTGTTTTTTTTTATTCTGGCCTTATGGCTTTCATATTGCTTTAATGAACTGTAAGTCCCTACACAGTCATGTGTATTAAGAAATTAATGTGGAATCCATTCATTCCTTAGAACAAATACAGTAGAATCTCCATAGTTGATCACTTTCCTTAAGTTGACCTAATTTTCATAGACTGAACGTGCACCACATGTATGTGTCAGTACAGTCTGCCTAGTTCCTTATGTTGACCACTCTCTATGTTAGCCAGTTTGTTAACAGTCCCCTGGGTGGTTCTACTGTGTTTATTGAGAGCCTGCTTTGGGCCAGCCTATTATATAGACCCCTGCAGACAGATAATGTCCCTGCCTCATGAAGCCTCCACTTCAAGGGAAGAGATAGAAGAGACTAATAAGGGTCTATAGAAATTATGGCATGGGAAGAACACAGCAGTGGGAGGAGGTAGGGAGTCCTCTGTTAAGAAAGTGATGTCTCCACCTGACTCCAGTGAGCAGGCCAGGGTGGGGGGGGGGGTCCCTAGTTAAAAAATTTGAAATCTTAAGTTTTTCCATTGCTGACTTTATCCTTCTCAATGTCCACCAGGTAGTGGGTTCCCATTTGTTCTCTCATCTCTCTTTTATTCTCTCTCCTCTCTTTCTTTCTCTTGCTCCCATACTACCCCCTCCTTGGGTATATCTATGGTCAGCTGGCAGGGAATGAAATTTCCCACATTGTAAATATTTCTTTGCTTGGCCTTCCTCAGAAGATTGATGACAGCTAGTTTCTAATCTAGAAATCAGAGAATTGGATTTGAGAATAATGGCATCTATCTTCCCTTGTGCTCCAAGAAGAACTCTTAGCTCTGTTTTTATTTTTTTTAATTTCCACTCTGTCCTCGGTTTAGTGTTAAGTGCTTACACATATAATCTCACAACTCCTCAGCAAAGCTCTGAGAGATAGACACCATTATCATCTTTATTTTTTAACTGGGGACACTGAGACTCAGGGAGATTTTGTCATTCACCAAGGTCATGTTCCTTCTAACAGGCAAGGTTGGGTCTGACTCATGATGGCCATGCCTTAACCACTCTGCATTCCTGATCCCCCTGACCTGGCCTCATTTCTTCTCACATGGCCTTTTCTGTCTCAGTATTTGCTTTTGTCCCCTCATTCACGTGTACACCAAGTTCTGACACACAGAGGAAGGCAGACACCAGGGCCAGTGGCCCCATGCCCAGCTGCCATTTTTAGTAAGAAGAAAAAAGTTCCAGCCCTCCTCAAAGGACAGGGGTTAACCTCACCTCTGAATCCAAATGGACGGAATGGAGAGAGAGCAAAGTTAATGGTACCACCTGGTAGCTGTAATTGACAGAAAAGAGCTACAGGCTCAGAGAGGTTGTGTGACTGGCCCAAGTCGGCAAGGGTGTTCTAGGTGGAATGGTTTCAACATGACAGCTTGGCTCCAGAATCCAAAATCTTAGTGTTGGAGGGAGCTCTGTTTCTCGAAGTGAATTCCTGAGAACCCTGGCAGGCCAAGGTGGGAGGGTGCTTGGGGAAGGGAGGCTGATCTCTGTGGCCCAGTGTAACAAATGCAGCATTCTGCAGCCCCTCTAGGGGAGTCATATGCTATGTTGTCATAGTAAAGACTTGAGACAGTCCTCAGAAGCCTTTAAGCACTATTTAACTCAGCATATTTGACCAGAGAAATCTTTTCAAAAGAGATAGACTGCTAACATGATGGGAAACTAACATGCAAAATACTAAAATACACCTTGCTGTTTCCCCAGTTGTCATTTTGGTAGAGAGAGAATGAAGAGGGCGAAGATAGGAAGGAAAAAAAAGAAGACTGAAAGGATAGGAAAGAAAAAGACAATGAAGTTAGAAAAAAAGAGCTACTTAATTCTAAAATATCTTTTTTGCCTTTCTTTTATATCTGAGCCTTCTTTTTCTTGTGCTTTTCAAATTGACACAAAATGTTTCCTCAAGTGCATAAGATGAGATAGAAAGATTAATTTCTCCGAGCTGATGACAGTCTTAAAAAATGGTCTATAAGGCTGAGTAAGGCTGTCAGTGCAGGTGGCCAAGTCTTGACACCAAGATGTGGGAGTTGAGAGTTATGTAGGGCCTGAGTCTTGGGGGCAACTTCCCTGGTCTGAGAGATCGACTCTGCTTTCCTCAGCTTCCATGGCAAAGAGTGACAGAATGAGACACCTCTGGCCTCTTGACTCCTGGACCAGTGTGTTTTCCCAGTAATGCATTTTTTCAGAGTCAGTCTTATGTCCATGTTATTCTCCTTCCATGCTGTGCTTAGCCCGTCAGCATTTGCTTTGCCAGAGGTATCATTATTGGCAACATAAACCATAAAGATTTTAACCTGCCTTGTTTATTGCTTGCTACAGTCTACAGACTCTTGGAGTCTTTGCATATTTCCTTTGCTCCTGGTTCTTTGAATAGAATGTCTACATAATTTAGAAAAAAGGAAAATTCACAATAGATATTGATATGTTCCTTATATAAACATGCAGACACTTCTAATCAGATACTTAGGAATTTTTCTCATGATCTTTACTCAACTGATAAAGAAATTCACTGATTTACATGAACTTCCCAGGTTATTGAGAAGTTTTTATTTTTTTTTGAGGCAGAGTCTCAAGCTGTCACCCTGGGTAGAGTGTCGTGGCATCACAGCTCACAGCAACCTCAAACTCTTGGGCTTATGCAATTCTCTTGCCTCAGCCTTGCAAGTAGCTGGGACTACAGCCACCTGCCACAATGCCTGGCTATTGTCTTTTCTTGGTTGTAGTTGTCTTTGTTGTTTAGCTGGCCTGGGTCAGGTTTGAACCTGCCACCCTCAGTGCATGTGGCTGGTGCTGTAACCACTGTGCTATGGCCACCTAGCCTATTGAGAAGATTTTTATTACAAAATATCAGAGTGTTCATGTGTATAAAATTTATATTTAATTGCTGTTAGACCTTTACTCTCAAAGTGTGTTCCTGGGATCAGTGTCACTGATATCACTCAGGAATCTGTTAAAAGTACAGAAGCTGGGGCCTTATTTCAGACATGCCGAATCCAAATCTTCCTTCGGTGAGACTCCCAAGCTGATTTATATGCTCTTTAAAGTTTGAGAAGGCCCAATCTAGAGTACTCATACTCTAAAAATGTTAAGGCCAATCATTGCTTTTTTCATGTTTATTTTGCCTAGTTTCACATTTATATCTTTAAAAGAATGTAACATCCCTTCAAGTTTGATCTTGGTAACTTCATTATGTGCTAGCTTATATGTTATTTCCCAAGAAAGCTAGAGATCATGTCTTTCATAGTTGGTCCTCACTAATAGATAGACAAGTATCTAGAGAGGTAGATATAAATATAAATGTATAGGTTTTTTTTAAAGCTATGTAAGTGACAGGTGTCAAGTTCTGTGAAGGGTCTGAGATCTTACCCTACCTGTAAGCTAACAAGTTAGCCTGCCAGTTTTATTGATAGTGGCAAAAGACAAAAGATTGTTAGGTCAGAAACAGAGGATTTTATTACACAGAATGCAGCGTGAGCAGCATATTTGTGTCAGTTTTATCTGCCCAAATCCCATGATGGTGATGCAGGTGGACTGAGATGGATGCCTGTACATACTCTGGACAGTGTTTTAGGAGAAGAACCCTGAGTTTAGGGAACCTGAATATTTAAAAATGGGTAATAAATCTGCCTGCTCTTTGTTCCAGAGATACTGTATTTTCTAAGTCTGTTTACTATACAAACATCCTTAAAATTATGATCTGAAACAAAAGGCAGTCAGTGCCTCTCTTTGTATGTAGAAATTCTAGACTCATGGAGAACTGTCTCCTCCTAACAGGTATTAGAAAATCTTTATCATTTGGTTTTAGGACCAATAATTTTTTCTTTGGAAGTCATGACACATGTATTTCCTAATCCCTATATTGTATTAGTGGTTGTTTTTATTAGAAAGACTTTAAGAGGAAAATAACTTATAGACTGGGCATTCAGTTGAGCCCCTTTATGTGAAGAAAGAAGTTCTGTAACCTGAGCAAGTGGGGTTGTGTATCATAAATAGTGGTGTCACTTGCGGTTCTTCTTAGTGTTGTACCACTGTGGTGCAGAACCTTTTCTTGTTCTCAAGTTTAAGAGATATGACATCAATTCAGAGAGCGCTGGAGAGACCCTAAGAGATGTTTGAAAGATTGGCAAATAGTAGTAGGAGGAAAAGCAGAAGTAAACTGGAGCTAATAATAACTTTCCAATGTAGCAGTTTTGTCCATAACTGTGTTCACATGCAAAGCAGTTGATTTCCCTTTTGTCTAAATAGAGGCTGAACCTTTTCAAAATATCATAGAAGAGATTTCTTTTTTAACTTCAAGAGTTTTTCTCAAGAATGAGAGTTTGGAGGAGGGAAAACTGGAGTGCTTTACAAAGCATAGGACAATAATATGTTGATGAATGTTTAACAACCAGTGCTCAGGGGTAGAGTGGAGTTGGGCATAATATGTAAAGTGTGCTGATTTCTGTGGTATGAATATTCCCATCATGGCTGATTTCAGGCTCACATCAGTGTGAAGTGAGCCAGCTTGAAAAATGCCTAAAAATTTAATAAGCTAAGATGAGCCAGCTTTTATAAGCCATTGCAATACAGTCATAATTAGCAAGGTGGTGATTTGATTGTGTAAGGGATTTTCCTTGTAGAAGCTTCTTTTTCAAGGCCTTTTAAAATAATGTATGTTCTGTTTGCCCCTGGTAATTCTTAGCTAGATTTGCCTTAAGGCAAGATGACAGCCCAAATGATCTTTTGAAGTTTATTTCAATAGCATGATTTGATTTTTCAAAAAGTCTGCCTTTATGTTGTGGGTTTAACAACACTGATTATGTTTCCTTTAAATAAATCGACCACCAGCTCATTTATTTCTTTTCTATGGAATGGTCTATTGGTGCTGTCTGATTATCACAGATATTTTTTGACGAATGAGAGGCTATCGAGGCTTGGGCTAACCCAAAATACATGCGTGATCTGTAGAACCATAATAAATTACAACTTTGGGCATAAGCACCTGCACTAGTGGTGGGGCTGGGAGCATGGTAAATCCTCTTCATGCTAATGAGGCTTTATGCCTCTTCAAGAGACTTACCCTGGAATTCTCCCTGGGATCAGTTTGGCTGTAGATTCTATAAAGTCACTCTCTTTTGCTGTGTTGACAGCAGCATTTTCCCAGAGAATTTAAAAGTGAGCCCAGACACTGCAACTTCATTGAGACTCATGGTGAATAAGCTGCCCTCCTGTCTGAGTGCCCAGCTCACACTGATGGCTTCTGCCTTCATAGGCACCGTGTAGTGTTCCCAGTTCTGGTGTGTCTGTACCCTCAGGTGGGGCCTGGTAGAGTGGACTGATTTGCTCTCCTCTGTCTCTTCTGCCCCCCGAGGTGTTGAGGGATTAGTGGGAAGAGTGAGCTGGCTGCACTCATCCTGTCTCAGCGAGATGCCTTCTTACAGCTTTTGGCTTCAACAGGCCTGTGTCTTCCTCCGCCAGCATTTATCAGAAGGAAAGACCTTGACTTTAATGTAGATTTGAGAGCCTCCATCCCTCTCCCATGGGTCATATTGATTGAGAGGCTTCAATTACTTATTTATCACATTTATAAAATACTTCTCCTGCCAAGGTCTCTGGGCACATGGGACAAGAGTAAAAATACGAACAAGTAGTAGTAGTGATGATGATAATAATAATAATGATAATAATAATAATAATAGTACCAAACATAGCTGTTCATTCTGAAGGCTCTACATCAACTCCATTGGAAGGCTGGTGACATTGATTTAGAGCTTCCATTACAACTTGATTTCTCTTTCCCTTTTTATAAAACTCACCCATTTCCAAGGGGGCTATTCTCCTGCATAAAGCAAATACATTAACAGGCAAAGAGACAGAGCTTATAGATTTGCTGTTATGCTAAGGCCAAATTGAAAAGGCAACTCCTGTGCCACATTACAGAGATCAGTTTCCACTCCCCTCCCCATCCCTTTCTTCCCTTTTTTGATGAAGGCGAAAATAGAAGTGAATCTTAAAAGAGGGATTTCTTTGTATTGTCTGTACCAACTTTTGTCTAGACACATGAGACATACTGTCTTTGCAAGAGTTTTCTTATCCTGGAAGGGGGGCAGATTCTCTGAGGGGGGTGTGCTGTGGGTGCAACACGGCTGCTGCACTTTCCACTCAATCACAGTGGTGGTGGTTTTTTCAAAACCTTAGCTAGGTGCTGCTGCTGCTATTTTTGTTCAACATCAAGAGGCATTTAATTAGATTGGAAAAGAGGATGTGGGTTTGAAGAACTTTTCTCAAGTGCGTTAAATCTCAAGTCCTAGTGCCATTTTGGATTTCCTTTCTTGGAGAAGCCTCCCCTTCTACATTTATCTGCTGGTGATAAAAGCAAATGCTAGAAGTGCCAAAAAAGAAGCCATGATGCTTCTGACCCATACCCCTGGCGTTCATAACCCACACCACTATTAGGTTGGAGGAGTCTCCTTGGCCTACCTTTTTTTATGATCATAAAATAAGGCATTATATATGGAAATGTATGGTATTTTTTTCCTTAAAAATCTAATTATGATTAACATTCTTGCCCTTAGGGGACGTTTGGTCTCAGCTATTTCTTAGAGTTCCACTAATACAGGAGAAGAAAAAATAACTTGAACTATTCCCTTATAATAGTTGTCAAACTATAACCCACAGGTGAAATCTGGTCCATTGTTTGTTTTTATAAATAAAGTTTTATTGGAACACAGCCCCACCCATTCACTTATGAATTGTCCATGGCTGCTTTCATGGTTTAGCCACAGGGTTGAGTAGTGACAGAGACCTAATGGCTCTCTCAAGCCTAAACTATTTAGTCTCTGGTCTTCTGTAGAAAAAATTTGCTGACTGCCGCCTTAAAAGAACAATTAAACAAAATATCTAAGGAAATAACAACCCACCATGCAGATCTTCACATATTTTGTGACAGATTGTGGAAATGGGGATGGTAACTGGTTCTGCTTCTCTCTTTCAGTCAAGTCAGTCCCCAAACCAGCTTAGGCAGGGGCATGAGCACTGAGATGGGAACAGAAGTTGTAGCTCAAGAGAAGACTAAGGTCTAACTGTCTGTTGTGACTTCACCTTATGAGAGCCTGTGGTTCCTTCTGTGTACACTTCCATTTTATATATTAAGATGAGGACTGTCTAGAAAGAGAGAGAGAGAGAGACACCTTCAAAGCTGAAGTCAGGGGTGGGAAGTGGTGGTAAAACTCACTGGTTGATGGAACTTCTTGATTTATTAATTTTGGGTTAAGAGCCAGTAGAGAGCCAGATGGTCATATGTAAAAATAGAACCTATCATACTTAAATTTTTTCTTCTGTATTTCCTATAAAGGAAAATATTAACATTTTATTGGCTTGGTTGGGTGAGTGATAATTTCATGGATATAGCAGACTTTGTGTGATATGTTCTTGGAGAGTAAACAAAAAAAGATATGGTCCTGATATGGCTTCTCTCAAGAACTCTGTATTTGAGTCTTTTTTGCCAATATTTGTTATAGCTTCACACTGTTTTTTTTTTTTTTTTAATAAATGACCATCAGGATTCAGGGTATAAAAAAGCTGAATGTGTGGTCTTTGTATATCTCATTGTCTATTCTTCCCCTTCTTATAACTTTTTCAAAGAAGGCCAACCCTGTTTCTGCCTTCCAGTGTCCAGCCCTTGTGTGCAAAGCCACTGTGTGGTCCAGTGAGAAGCAAGCCAACACAAGCTTTGAGAAGCAGGCATTTTGAAAAAGGACAATCCCTGTCTTTGTGAGAGTCTTTGTACTTTTAAGATGAGGAAGAATCTTAGAAGAGCATCCAACCTAATACTCCTAAAATTAATTTCTGCTTATAATTGGGTGATCCTCAAATGATGTTTTATTGGCACTTCTGAAAAGTTCATAACAACTCTAGCATATCCTACCTTTTGGAGCATAAAATAAAAATAATTTCTTCATACTCATATAATGTATTATTACATATACAAAACATCTCATTTAAGAACTTTCCTCTAAAGATACAGCTTCTTCTGCTTCCCATTGACAACGTGAATTTTCAGATTAATAAATATGTTATTTTAGTTATTTCAGTATGACATTTTTTTTCTCTTGTACCCTGACTTTAGCCAGTTAAAAAAGTTATTTTCAATGAGACAGATGCCCCCTGGTGGAAACAGTAGCAAATATTTGCTCTGATTTTGGGGGAGGGGGGTCCACATACAACAACTAAAAACAAATATATTGAGTACAATTATGGGATGACATAGGGATATAATTGATGTAGCTTAATTTTTAAGCCTATGTTTCATTTAAATGCAGTAAACAGAAGAAAACATCAAGTTGCAAGGGTCAAAAGATTCAATAAGGAGCTAGCTAAACCCTTTAATAGGGTTTAAATAATTATGGCAATTCCTGTAGTGTCTTTTCTCTCTCTTTAGCTTGGGAATTTCTTAGCTAGTAAAGTCATTCATAGCAGGGCTCTTTGTAATGATTTTTTAATGGAGGACTTTTAGATAATACCTTGGAGGGTGTTTTAAAACTAAGTAGTTGTATAAGAGAGAATTGCTTAAAGGATTATAAGACGGTCTTCCAGAAAAAAAAAAAAAAAGTCAGTGGGAGGGAGGAGCGGGCTTTGGGATTTAAGCTTCACCAAATGACAACTTTATGTTGTTTGTCTCATTAACTGCCAGACAATTCATCTTTGGTTCAATGGGGAATTCTTACCAAGCCAGGGATGTGAGCTTGCCAGGATTCATGTTTTTACAGAAAGCTTTATTTTGTAAATTTCTAATCTGAACATACTTGAAATCTAGCTCTCAGAAAACTTTGTGAAATCATCTATAACAATGGTTCTCAACCTTCCTAATGCTGCAGTCCTTTAATATAGTTCCTGTGGGTCGTGATCCACAAGTTAAGAACCGCTGATCTATAAGGAAGCAGAGAAAAGGGAAAGCAGAAGGTAAATATGAGGTTATGGCCCCTCTGCAGGGATAGAGATGTGAGGGAGAGGAGGTTGTTGGTATAGTCTGCTGATCTTCCCTCTGCTCAGTCACACCTCGTTTTGCTGGGGCTGGGGTTCCAGCAGAAAATCTCTGGGTTTTTCTGCTTCTGCATGTTTCTCATTTGGAGGATGAAGCCTTTGGGGAAAAAAACATCAAGGACCACCTTGTATGGAAAGATGATGTTCTGCATATTTAATGGGCTGAATCACCCTTTCCCTTCTCAGATACAGCTCTTGTCCATTAAGGTGTGGCTCTGGATGATAAATACCATTGTACTCATCATATCACCAAATGCCACATTTTCCAAAGCGATGATGTTTCTTTATTTCAGTATTGGTGAGATTGCACTCTGGAATGTAACAGTTCAGGCTAACATCATCTGTTAAATTGCAAGGACTTAGAGATATGTTAATGGCTGGGTGGAAATTGAGTTCTTTAAAAATTGTTCTTCCTAAACTCATGCCTTTGCTTGAGCTGTGATGCTTAATCTTATGTTATCTATTGACTTATGTCCTGAAGTGGCTGGGAAAGGACACCTTGGCTCCCCGAGGAGTAAGAAGGTAGGTCGCATGCAAGAAACCAACAGAACCCACTGAATTTTGCTGAAGCCTTGGGTAGATCTTCAAGAATGTGTTTTGAGTAAGGAATACCAGGCAGTTTTCTCACTGTGAATGTCCTCTCACTGCCCAATTCCCACCAGGAGAGAACCTTAAAGTATAATGCAACAAACACTCTTGGTGACATTGCCTCTCATGAAGGTTTTGTAAAAACTGTTGGACAGCGTAGGAAGGGACATTCTGTACATCCAGGGGTTGACTTCCCCTTCTTGACAGTGGTCTTTATTGTTGTGTATTTTTGTAGAAATGGTTTATGACCTTAAATGGGGTTACCCAGATGGATCATTCACATTATTTAGTCAAGTTGGCTCTAAATAATTCTCAGCTATTTCCTTGAGCTAGATTCACCCTGAAAGGTTGACTACCTACTATCATTTCTTTCTATTTACATTTATTTGTTTACAAACATGTATCTGTATTAGGCATAGGTTAGTTGGTCCCATCTCCCCGGGGCATACATTTTACTGGGAATATATGAGGTCAGAAGATACTTTAAAAAAAAAAAATTAGATTCTAACTGTGCAGATTACTGCATTTATGGAGTATAGTGTGCTGACTTTATATACAATCTAGAATGTTCACTCGAACCTGGTCAACATATCATTCGCCTCACTTATTCAATTGTTGTGTTTAGACATTTATACTCTACTGTTAATATATTTGACATGTATGCTTGCAATATACATGGTAGGTGAGGTCCCACCAATAACCCTCCCTCCACCCATCTCCCCCTTCCCTTCCCCTCACTCTCCTCCTCTCTCCTTCTTTTTGGGCTATAATTGTGTTTGATCTTTTATACGAAAGTGTGGTTGTTTATATATTGATTTCATAATTGTATTGAGTACATTGGGATTTTTTTTTCCATTCTTGAGATATTTTACTAGGAAGAATATGATCCAGCTCCATCCATGTGAACATAAAAGAGGTGAAGTCTCCTTTTTTATGGCTGCATAATATTCCACAGTAGCCATATACTACAGTTTGTTAATCCATTCATGGGTCAATGGGCACTTGGGCTGCTTTCAAGACTTGGCAATTATAAATTGGGCTGCAATAAACATTCTTGTGCAAATGTCTTTATTTGAAGCTTCTCTGCAGAAGACAGGTTCATGACCTACAGACACATGAAAAAATGCTCTTTATCTTTAATCATCAGAAAAATGTAAATCAAAACCACTTTGAGATATCATCTAACTCCAGTAAGATTAGCCCACATCACAAAATCCCCAAACTACAGATGTTGATGTGGATGTGGAGAAAAGGGAACACTTCTGCCCTGCTGGTGGGATTGTAAGCTAATACATTCCTTTTAGAAAGAAGTTTGGCGATCACTTAGGAATCTAAAAATAGACCTCTGGTTTGATCCTGCAATTCCTCTACTAGGTATATATCCAGAGGACCAAAAATCACTTACAACAAAGATATTTGCACCAGAATGTTTATTACAGACCAATTTATAATTGCTAAGTCATGGAAGAAGTCCAGGTGCCCATCAACCCATGAATGGATTAATAAATTGTGGTATATGTATACCATGGAATATTAAAATACAAATGCAGCCTTAAAAAAGAGGAGACTTTACCTCTTTTATGTTTACATGGATGGAGCTGGAACATAGTCTCTTAGTAAAGTATCTCAAGAATGTAAGAAAAGGCTTCCATATGAAGCTATAACCCAACTACAGCCCAAGATGAAGGGGAAAGGGGAGGAGGAAGAGTGGGAAGGGGAGAGGGGGTGTAATTGGTGGGACCACACCTACGGTTCATTTTACAAGAGTACATTTCAAATCTACTAAGTGAATAATATACATGCCTAAACACGATAATTAAGAAAGTGCAGTGAAGGCTATGTTAGCCAGTTTGATGAAAGTATTTCAAATTGTACCCCATGAATGTGTTAATGTACACAGCTATGATTTAATAAAAGAAAATCAGTTTGGTGAAGAACTGACTACTTTTCCTCAAGGATGGACAAGTAGCTCTGACAGGTCTAGGACAGAAGACTAGAGTGGCTTCTCTCTGTTACTCTGCTTAGAGGACCCTCTCTCTCCCTTTCTCAGTGTGGCCAAGAGCTTGTGGGTGGGCAGGTGTATATGTGGTGCTGGTGGCAGCAGGACACAGTGTGGTGTGAAGGCAGCAGCAGGAGCAGAATGCTGTTACCTTCCTATCAACAGGCTGTGTGTGTCTGTGCAAGTCTTGCAGGGAAAAAGCTTCAAAATTTGTTGAAACCAACTATGTACCATTATGGCTGTAACCACTTCAGATGGTTCGTGGACATTTCTGGTGACTTGATGAGAGCAAATAAGCTTTTGGAAAACTTGTATGATTATTTTTGGAGAACCAGATTTTGGACAATAGGCAGGTTCAGGTCATTGGATATCAGTAAAAAAAAAATATGTAAAATTTGAGGCAAAGTGGCTAAAAGCTTAGACCGTGGGATCAATTGAGATATGTTGGCTCTTTCCTCTGATAGGTGTGTGACCCTGGCAGCCAGCTAACTCCTCAGGAGGGGCATACATAGAGTGGTGGTGTCTGCACAGTGGCCTAGTCCCTGCCCTCTGCTTGGCTGCCGGGGATTAGGCATCTGTGTTAGATAATTGCACAATTTTGTATATCCCGATTATCCACTGAAAAGCTCAAACTTATGGCCCACCCCCTACGGCTCTTCGCACCAGAGCAGTAACACCTTATTGGCTGTTCTACCATCCTGACACCTCCCCTAACTGTGACTATATCAGATGCCCTTGTCTTTTGCTCTCTCTCTCTCTTTTCTCTCCCATCCCCCCATGTGTGTCTGTTCTCCTCTCCTCTTCTCGTCTCTCTCTCTCCCCTCTTCTCTCTCTCCTCTCTTCCTCCATTTCTCTCTCTCTCTCTCTCCTCCTCCTTAGTGCTGCTCTGCAGCTTCCCCCGCCAATAAAGACCTTTCCTACAAGCCTTGGTGTTCTGTAAGTTTTGTGCTGGTCGAGTGCCCCCCCTTTCATCTGGTGTCAGAGGTGGGATCTAATTAGGGAATGCTCCAAGTTCCTGAGAGCTCCCTATCTTCTTATTGCACTCCTGGCACTCACCACCATCTTCGGCTTGTGTCCATCCACCAAGGCGCCATAACCAGCACGCAACACCACCTCCTCTGAACTCAGTAAGTGCCCCTATGGGAGCGAATTTTCCTAAATCGTGGGCTAGGTTGCTTATTCCTGGTGATTCACCCATATCGAGGCTTGAGTTCCCAATTCCCTTTAACCTTGCGTGGCCTAGCGCAGCGCTTCCACACCTGAAAATTCCTGGCGCCAGGTCTCAAGCTCTCCCCGGCCCCAGGGGTCTGACATAGATTTAAGTATGATGACGATCATCTTAATCTGTGTCCCGTTTCTCAGCCACAACAATGCAGTGAAGACGTTCCCTGCTTTGTTCTGGTCCAAGCGTGAGCAGAATCATGCTTTATTTCCATGGCTAATCGCCATGGGTGCAAGCTATTCTATCCCACCTTACTCCCCCTTAAGGTACTTATTATGCCACCTGGTAAACTTAAGATTAATTAAACTCTACCGAGGTTTGGCCACTTTACAAGCTAAATAAGCAAAGTATCTAACCAAGCTATAATTCATTTAATTTTCTTTAATCCAAAACTTATATAACTATTGTAAGTGCCTTGGCAAATGGACCGGGGTTCCCCTACACTCAAAGCTTCTATCTTAAAACCAAGCCTAATTTACATTTGAATAATTCCAACATTTTTGTAACAAAGAACTCTTCCTACTCTCCATCTCGCTATTCAAACTTCCCGCCATACTAGTCTCCTCCTTCAACCACACAATTGCCTCCACCTTCTGTCCCTCCTACTTCCCCGGCAACCAATCTAAACTTGTTTTCTGACTCTTCCTCTTGTGACACCTCCCCTCCAACTAACCCTCAAAGCTCTTCCTGTTATCTCTCAGTCCACTTCCGACTGCTCCAAGAAACACTTCCTGATCTCTTTACCTCCTTCTTCCTCTAGCTCCTCCATATAATTCTACAGTAACTTCCACTAGTTATCCTTAACTTCCCTCCAGTCCCTGCACCCGCTTCTGCTCCCATTGGTCTCCAAAATTAGAAAAACCTTCAACTCTCTCTCACTTCCTAGCCCCACTCCGCCAAGTAACTGAAATCAATGATGCAATTTCTGTTTATTCCTTTCCCATGACTGAACTCACACATCTTAAAGTTAAATTAAGTTCCTTTACTTCTAATCGTTCTCGTTTTTATTCAAAAGTTTCAATTTATTACTATATCTTCTCAACTTACCTAACTTAATGTTTTTATTGTTTTAACTAATACCCTAACCCCTAACAAGTGTGGGAGAAGGTGAAAAAGGCAGCAGATCAATTTCAAACAATGAACATCCTACAGATAACACTGTAGTCCTTAACTCCTAACTAAATTAAATTATAATAATAATGCAGGAAGAGAAGTAAAGACATTTTTATTACCTGCATTCTTTGCGTACTTAAAGCTTCTGCCAAAGGCTATCAGTTATGATAAATTAAGGAAAGACATACAAAATAAGTCTAAAAATCCTTCAGCTTTCCTCTAATGCCTTACTGAGGCTTTTATTAAGTATACTAATTAAGATCCTAAAACAATAAGTGGGAAAAACATTCTCATAATTTATCTCTCTAACCAAAGTTACCCCGACATTGAACTTAAACTAAAGCTCTTGGAGCACGGACTCCTGACACCCTAGGCCGTGATCTTAAACACAGTCCTTAAAATAAACATTACAATGTGACTAAGGCCGTCATTTCTAACCTGCCTAAGTCAGGAGCCAAAGGCTGCTTCGTAACTCAACCACCGGGACCATACTACAAATGCAGTGAAGACCACTGGGTACAATGTTACCCCAATCCTAAGCCCCCACCAGAGCGATGCCTTGTCTACACAAAAAACGGCCATTGGAAAGCTGACTGCCCCTTAGCCCGGAGAGGCCACAGGGCCAGCTGACCACGGCTCCTCCAGCAGACTTGTTAAAGCTTGCCTCTTCTGAAGACTGACGAGACCTGGCTTCTCTCACCTGACGAAGATCATCTCTGCAGAGCCAAGGACAACCCTGATGGTGACAGGTAAAAATGATCGCCTTTTCTTTTAAACATAAAAAAACTAACTTTTCAGCTTTTAAAAAAAAGTCAGTGGTCCTACCTTCCTGTAGCCCATTCTCTATTGTCGGAGTTAAAGATTTTTCCCACCGTCCATGTCAAACTCATTTTTTACACTACATAATTGTCAATTTCTCATTTATACATTCCTTTTAATATTGCCTTCCTGTCCAGTTCCCCTTCTGGGATGTGACACACTTTCCAAATTAGGTACCACCCTCACTTTTAATTTTAATTAATAAATGCTGACCCATCTCCTTCTGCCTCACTCTACCTCGTCCTTTCCCAAACTATCAAAGACCCATTCCACCAGAATAAGTAAATCTTAAGACTTACTAAACCCCCCTCAATTGCCTCCTACTCACCAATTCTTGTTAAACTACACCCTAATTGCCAAAAACCTATTTGCCTTCACATAAACTAACCCTACCTCTCAAACTTCTTTCCAAATTACTTGAACTGTATTCCCCCAAAGATTTTGTGACAGCCTCCACTTATTTAGCCACACTTTATTACAAGGCCTCCAATCCTATAATCCCTCTCCTTCAACCTTTAGTTCAATATATCAATAACTTCCTACTGTATAATCTCACCTTACATAAGTCTAAATGCAACACCTGTTCCCTCCTTGATTTCCTTACAAATAAGAAATACACAATCTCTCCCTCAAAAATTCAATTATTCCAACAAAAAGTCACCTTAATATCCTTCTAACTCCAAACTTCAAAGCTATTGCTACAAATTTAAAAAGGCTTCTTCACAACTTTCCCCTCCCCACTGCAAAACAAGAACTCCTCTCCTTTTACCTCAGAGCATAAATTCTCAACTTTTCTCTTCTAACTACTCCTTTATATAATACTCTTTACTTCAAGTGACCCTCATAAACATCAGCTAAGCCCCACCTTTACTCCAGTTGCTACTCTCTCAAAACAATTAGATCACACTGTTCAAAGTTAAGCCCCTTGTCTCAAGACGTTAGCAACTAATACAAGAATCAAAAAAACTCACTTTTGTTTCCCCTCCTACTGTCTTATCCTCTCATTCTCTATCTGATCTTTTAACATAGAAAATCTTCAAACCATACCACCATGCCATATTCTTAATGTCCAAACCTCTCTCTTATCTAACCCATCATTATCTTTTAATACATGTCCCACACTAAATCCTGCATCCCTCTTACCTACTCCCTCTGACTTGTCATCCCCTCATGATTGCCTTCAAACACTAGACCTTCTTCTCCCTTACCTCTCCAACATACAAGGTAGACCATGCAGCACATATGGCTGTTCTCCAAAACTCATCTTCTAACACCTCCTCTCACCTCTTGTTTAAAAATCATAATCACCCTCTAGTTGGCCAATTAAAACTACGTGCCCCTCTCAGTAGGAAGAAGCTACAGAATAGAGAACTCGTCGCCCCCTATCCCAAGGCCAACTTTCTATTTTTAAAATATCAAGAAGGGAGAAGTGTTAGATAATAGCACAACTTTGTATATCCCGATTATCCACTGAAAAGCTCAAACTTATGGCCCGCCCCGTACAGCTCTTCACACCAGAGCAGTAACACCTTATTGGCTGGTCTACCATCCCGACACCTCCCCTAACCGGGACTACATCAGA